>WEIS01004758.1:1471-18107 GCA_013389965.1 Todus mexicanus | reverse complement strand
AAGTTTGCTCAAAAAGTAGGGTTTTTTCACAGCCTAACTGTAAGATAATCAATACTATATTTGAAGGTCATCTTAAGAAGTTAGCTAGGAACAGTCAGCAACTTTCTACATTTGCTATACCATGGCTTTACTCTACACATCTTGATGAATAATTCAACCTCGTCATACTAGCAGCATAATGATTTTCAAGAGTAATACTAGTGAATAAATGAAGATGATTAAGATTTTAGCACACAGAGAAGATGCAAAGAGCTCACTGGTGTGATGAACAACAGCCAATCTATTCCATTTTATTTCAGCACAAGACTTCATGAGCTCTAAGTCATCTCTGACTTTCACGGAGGCTAAGCATAGGCACCAGAGGTGGGACTTCATTACAGCACTTTACATCTTCTGAGCAGCAATATGACACAGGCACACATTCAAATTCCTTTTTTGCTGGACTGCTAAGGTTCTGTCTCTACAGGACATCAGCAACAATCTTGTCTAGCAGTGGGAGCAGTTCATGGAAGAGAAGCATACCTAGTGATTTTAAAGAGAGATGGACTATCCTTTTTGGGCAAGTAACAAAAACATAAATGAAGCATGCCTCCCTTAATGTCTTTATAAATTCATTAACAATGACATTCAGATCTGCCTCTCCCTTCCTAATGTCCCCAAACCAGTGAAAGAAAAGAAGAAATGAAATCCATCTGTCCTTTGCTTCATCTGTAAGCCCAAAACATTATGAGTGCAAATTAATATCACTATCCACCTCTAATAGTTTCTTCACTCTACTCTTCAAAAATATTTCCCAATTAAAAACATGCTCAGATCTTAGATTGAACTTATTAAAAGCTTGGGGCATGACAGGAGAAAACATTTTTTACCAAATTTACTGTTTGACAATGGAGAAGAGAAAGTCCTATCAGAATAACTGGCAGATTCATTTTCATTCTGAAAGTCAAACCAAAAATAGTAGCAGCATAAGTAATCTCAGGTCTCACATCTTTTCTTTGTGTTTTCTCCTGGAACAGCAAATTAATTCAATTAGTTGGAATAGGCCATGCGTATCTGATGCAACAATTTGAAATGGGAATACTACCTTTTAGCTTTGAGAATTCTAATGACATCATTAAGATTGTTTATAGAAATCTACAAAATTAAATGATTGCTATTAAGCATCATCATCACTGAGATGGAGGTTGAATGACTCCTGGGTCTGATAAAAAGAAACAGACTTTCATTTCTAGATCACTGCTTTGAATCTGAGCCAAGATCACAACAATGAGAAGTTATTATCAACAAAAGACAGGCAGCATGCTCTATGAAAGACCTTTATGGTTTTCTGGTACCTTCCTGCTGGGTAGTATCGCTCTACAAGGACATTAAGATCAAACTACTGCCTAGCTGAGAGTACACTCCCTAGTCTGTCATCCTTGTGGAGGTAGGGGATGGAAGGTCATGTGATAGCAAAGACACAAGGGATACTGATGAGCTAGAAATCATGGAAGTGCCTGGGAACAGTCAGGTAGGAATAGGGCCTTCTCCCCCTAAAGAGATGAAGGGATCAACAGCCCAACTGAAGTGTATCTGCACACTCGACTTCCTAGCCTGACCTTCAACCTCCCTCATCACTTTTCTGGAAAGCATTGAGCTGTGCCTGACTTTGGTTATGTCTCTGGACCTGACCCTGACCATGGCTGTGGCTTATTGACTTAACTTCTCTGTTTGGCGTCAGACTTGTCTGATCGCTGCAGGTGGTCTGGACTCATGGGTGGACCTAATAACTGTCACCAGACCTGTTGTAATCACATTTCTCAGGTCTATGGGACCATTCCCTTGTTAGTGAGTTCTATGTCTTAGCCTGTTTTTTTATTGTGCTTGCTCCTGATTACCTGCCCCTGGCAGAGCAGCCTGAGCTTGCTACTCCCTTACCCTGTGTTTTGGGCATAATCAGCAGAGTTTGGGTAGCAGGAGCTGTGGGGTGCCCTGTGCAGAAGGAGGTGATGAACTGCCCTGTGCCAGTCACAGTCATTTCCATCTAGCTTGGCAAAAGCCAACATCATCTCACTTCATGCTGAAACTTCAGCCAGAGGAGAACATAGTGCCTCTGATGAAATATATTTAAGAAAGAGCTAAGGGTAGGACATCCACAGAAGAGTACACAGAGAAATACAGGAGAGGAGATGTGGAAGATGGCACTTTGGGGAAAACTGCTGGAGCCCCCACCTTGGAAGGAGGGACTGCAGTCTGTGGAGAACCCACAGCAGAGAACAGGAATTGAGTAAGAAGGCAGGTGAAGTAGAAAAAAGGCAGCAATGAATGACAGAAGTAAGCTATTGTTTAAGTTGTCTTTGACACTCAGTACCTGAATCAGTAATTAAAAGTTTAAATTATTTGGCAATAAAATAAATTCAGTAAAATTACCTGAGCTGAGGTTTGTTTTGCTTATGACACTCCAACAAACTGAATGACATCAAGTTACCCAGAAGTGTTCTCAAAAAACCTAGTGCAGTCTTCATTCTCCTAATGTTGTGTGAAAGGTTATGTTTGTTTACAAGAACATCATGCTTCTAGATACTCCAGAGAATTCTCTTTAATGGTGTTATTAAGGAATAGTTATTTTACATGCAGGAAAGGTGGGCAAAGGGGTTACCTGTTCAGAGTTTCTTTCTGGAGCTCAGCTCTTACTTGTGCTTGTTTAACTCTTGGTCTAACCAGTCTCTAACTTAATTCTGCAAGACATAACAAATCTCCACCAGACACATCTAAGAATATGCAATGTCTTACCAAACCGTTAAAGATCAAGGAGTATCTCCTGGAGTAACAGCTGGAAAAAAGTCTCATTTCCTTGCAATAGTAATATATGCCCTAGATAAATGAGTGGATGACAAATGACACCACAATCTTGGTAAAAAAGAAGGCATTTTTGCAGAAAATTTGATACTTTCAAGCTCTGACATGCCATTTCTAAATATACAGTATTTTTATTCAAGTGAGTTATAGAATTTGGCTTCAATTTTTGGCATAAACATAAAGAAATTATCATCTATATGAAGAGTTCTGTATTTATGACTCTGAAATTAGCGGAATAAACAGCATTGTGCTAGTTTAAACTGTTATATTGCATGTTAGCTGTTCCCAGGGAGACTTTTGAAGTGCATAATATATCCTTGCTTACATTTTTAAGTTTCTCTAAGTTATAGCATGCTAATGCTAACCGAATGAAAGGATCACTCTTAGATTGTCATAGCCTCTGAAAAGACAGAATGAGTTAACGTGGAGTTTTTTCTCTTTACAGAATACTTCCATCACGACATTACTTAAACTATTCATTTTCTTGTCTCCTTCCAGAACGGTGTTAAAAATTGTGGTGGTTATAAATCCTTCCCCATGGCTTTTCAAGCTGAAAGTGCCAAGGTGCAGTCCTCGTTACCTCAGTAGGCCTGCTCACAGCAGTTATTACAAATGAAGTGAAATATATGTCAATGTCATGTAGCATTATTCTGACTTATCACTGCAGCTATCTTTGTAAATACCCTTTACAATATCAGAAATATGATCTGTTCCTATTTCTAGTATTAAAACATTTGTTTTATTCACAATCTTCCCTGTCCAAAGAAAAGAAAACGTAAATGTCAATTCAAGAAATTACTGGCAACATTTAATTGCCAACAAGGTTGTCTACAGACTGCTGCCTGGAAGCAAATGTAAGTACACGACTCCTAGTTAATCACACTGCTAGATTGCTCTGTACTCCTGCTCTGGAGTGATTTAACCAACTCTGTGTGGTCCTAAACTTGGGAGAGCTGTGAAGTAGGGATCTTCAGAAAACCCACCATACAGGTGGTAGGGTTGAGAATGCCCAAGTTTATGTTGCTGTCCTTGGCACAGTACTATCAAAATATGCCAGCAGGTCTTCCAAATGTATTTGCCCTCACAATATTGCTAAAGGGTGTGCTACACTGTTCCAGAATCACATCATGAAAAAACACTACTTTGAGACATTACGTAGCATACAGCATTGTGTGGAAGCTACATACATTCAGAATTGGGAGTTCAGGGTATTATGACAGACATTTCTATCCACCAACAAGATTTCCAAGACCTTTACATGTTTGCTGGCAAATAGGTTTCCCATTTCATTGTATGCAGCACTTAGCAGAACTGCGCTAGTCAAAAGATGAAGATAGCTACACCAGAGGTTTTGTAAGACCACACAGTCAAACACTGAGCAGTACCAAAACAGCAGTGCTCCCATTTCATAAGGAGAAGCTCAGCTGCCTGGATACCACCTCTGCTGCCTGAGTAGCTTCAGGCAACTTCATCCAAATTAAAGATGTTTTGTTCCCCTCATGTTTGTAGCCCTCCTAGAGTTCCTAGGATAGAATCACATGCTCCTTCAGGCACTGCTCCTCTGAGGCAATCCCTGCCTGCCCCTGCCAGACCTGCTTCGAGCAGGGGGCTTGGCCTGGATTATCCCTGTGGTCTCTCTGTCCCATTCACATAGCTGTGGACATTGCTATTCCTTTTTGCAGATTTGACCAGAAGGGAGGCTGTGTGTACCTCAGATAGGTTAATTTGTGAAATTCCACACACTGTTGCACTCTAGACTCACAAGCATACTCATGTTCATGAATCCCTCAGGTATCAGTATGTCTAATATTAATGCCCAGACTCCAGGCTCCCTTACCAGATACACAGGTCTCCTGCATACTGCCTAGCCCAGCTTGATGTTCACTAGCAAGGCAGAACACACTCATCTCACAATCACCCCAACAATGTACATATTGCTCAAATACCATCACGCGCTCTCTCAGCACTTCCTAATACCTATACTTGGACCTGGGGCTCACTTAGAGTCTGCTGGCTCTGACCTTTAAACGCGTATGGGGTTAGAGTCACTGGAGAAAACCAAACACACTGAGTTCTTTCCACTTCCTAGTATTTAGACCCCTTGTGTTAGGGATGGATGATAGTCACATTTTCACAAGGTAATGATCTGTTGTTGTAACATGCCAAAGCAAACAACTACTGATTAGGCCAAGGATGTGCAGCTGGAGATGTGCTAAATAGCAACTCAACTGCTAGAACCAGTCTCTAGCCAGTCTAGCAGCTGATAAGGAAAACAAAGCACCAAAGGTCTGCCAACAAACACACTGAGGAAGCTGAAGATGATGAAGTAATGACCAGCATCACAACTCAAAGACCCCTGAGCATGTGTAGTAATTCTTTTGGTTATATAACCATCGGTTAGTCATGAGGATGTGTTTATATTAGTCTCTACAAATGCACTGGCCATGCATGCGCAGATGCGGGCTCCACTTGGAGCCCATCTCTCAAGGAGGAAGTCTATGTAAGTCATGTTGGATGGAGAGAAAGAGCTTTTTGTTGGAAAGCCACCGACACATATGGTTCGGATCCAGGGCGTGCCCTGATGACGTTGGTACCTACTGGCCATTTTGTCTCTGAGCAGGCATGATCCAGGATTTCCTACTTCTCAACAGGATTCAAAACATCATTGTGAAACTTTCGCTCTACTTCAGGAAACTCTTCTAAACCTTCTTTACCTTGGGAAACTCTTCTTTACCTTTGCTACTTCAGGGAATTAACACAGTCCCTCTCACTTAAATTAGTTTATTGCCTTAACACCTCTTCTTTCGCGAAAGGGGTTTATTGCCACAATTCAGCTGCACTCACTTAACAAATTTACAGCTACCCCCCAGCTGGTCACTTTTAGGCTGATTGTGTGGATTGGGTAATTAATAAAAGCTGCTTTTTTTGAAATTTCCAGTTGCTCAGTTGTGTTTGTCATTGGGAATCCATTTCTGAACCAGAACACCCTCGTGTATACACATACATTGGTGTTCCTCCAGTTGCTCAGCAGATGTCTCTGTGGCCTGAGGTCTTTTCTCCAGTTGTAAGCACCTAGAATTCTCTTGCATGTGGGTCTCTCCAGATAGCGATATACAGTCCCTACAACACTCACTGATAGGAGAGTGAGTGGGTTTACACAGGGAAAATTAAGACTGAGGGGATCAGGAACAGGGCTCAGTCAGATCAGTTAAGAGACTGGCAGCGTGTTCATACAACTGGCCCCTTTTCTTGGTCTTTTCTCTATTTTTTCAAGCTTATTGCATCCACCCTAGACCAAATTTCCCTGACTCAGCCCTTCCCTTAAGGTTTCCATAAGTTTTGCAAAGTCACAGGGCCCCTCAAACATCCCATAATACTCAGTCTTGTTTCCACCTTCTTATCAGTTACAAGGTTCAGGTTGACCTTCTTCAAGACTGTGCCTGAGTACTTTTTCAGTGGTCTATCACTCACTGTCTGAGCAGCTCTGGTTTTCGTTACCATCTGCATTATCATCTACCCATTAGATTTGTGTATCTGTAGTTCAGTTTAGCACTTTTCTTGTTATTTCTTCTTCAATTTGCAATGAATAGTTCTTAACCAGGTAACTTAACGAAACAGATGCTCTACATTCCCTGTACTCACAGAACAATCAATCAACCTTAATGGTGTGCAAGCAAAGTCCAAGATGAGATAATAGGGAGTTTTGTTGATGTGTCCTTTGATTTCTAGAGTGTGAATGGTACCTTTTTGCTACATTTAAGTGTTTTATCATGTGTTTTGTGGGGACTGGATGGACCCCTGCATGGCCTCTCCAGAGTCTTCTGTGACAATGAGCGAACAGGTTCCTATAGCCACATAACCACAAATGGAGAACTTTTTGTCTTCTCTGCTCCATGTCCAAGTGTGGTAACAGAATGTTCAGGCTGGACATACAAAAGCTGAAAAGCCCAATCCTGCAGCAACTAGTCTATAAGGAAAGGTAATAACATCCTTGTACATGTTCTACCAAACGTAGCCAGCATTTTGTACGGTTCTGGAGATCTTGGTGTCCAGCCTCTCCTCAGCATTTGCCACCTGACGGGCAGCTGGACGTATGCCCTTGTCAGATTTCAAAGCCCAACCTACATTCCACAGCTAGAAATTTCCACTTATACTCTGAACAAGATGGTCTACTGTGGTTTGGAGGATGACCGAGTGGTGTTGTTTGCATTGCATGTTTTCATAGGAATATTGTGGGCAGCATGGCCATGGCTGAAGTGGGCAAAGGCTCTTACCATCTCAAGAAGGAAAGCAACATGGATGACTTGTAAAAATCATGGTCTTGGCAAAGGTTTCACAGTCTTCTCTCATGATCAGACCCACTGTGGACTGACTGGCAGGAGGGAGGTCCAGTCAGACCCTTATATTGAGCATAGTTTCTTTCCTCCTTAGGTATGAGTTAGGATTCTCACAAGGACAGTGGTTGGTGCAGGATGCTAGAGATGACAGGTCCTCACAAGGAGCTCAGAGAGATCCTCACAGCACTTCCAGCCTATCTTCACCAAGCGGAGACTGGTTTTCTATCTCCCAAATCTCTCCTTACTGTGGAAAGACTACTGGCCACAGCAACTCAGGCAGCCCACCAGTCTGATAATACCGAAAAGGAGTGGCACACTGCATGTCTAGCAGTCATTCTAGTGGCCAGTCTGCATCTCCTGGATGTGTTGCTGGTATGGCATGCTAGTGAACAGCATTCAACTTGCCAGATGCCATTGTAGATAGTGAGAATTCTGCAAAGATGCAAACCTTTCTGGCAAAATGCAGCAGTGGCAAAACTATCAGAGTTACTAGCAGCCTGTGGAGCATCCAGGCAGCTTGGATTTAGTGTAGGTAGCACGTAGAGACTGCCTGGTTGTACCCCTTTATGGAGGTTACTGAAGCAGTCACATGTCACACAGAGAACTAATAAGCAGTGAGGACGTTGTGTGTTGTGCCAGAGAGACATCTTGATAAGTAGGTAGAAAGTTCTTTGTGATGTGAGAAAAGAGAAAAATATTCCTTCAGTGCAATGCTATATGAACACAGCACTTCTCTCTGGAGTGCTTTGAGCAATACAGACATTAAATGAATGCACACAACTAGTTCTGAGGGGCAGGGAAAACTCTCAGAACTGAATACTGTCAATATTATAGACACAGAAATATTTTATTTAAGATGGTAAGGAACAAAGAAATATCCCTATTTTTTCTTCCTTTTTATTTTTATTTTTTATATTTTTTAGGAACTAAGCAGATCATATACTTTTTTCTTGATCAGATTGAGATACTGTACAGAAATAAAAATGCCCCATGTAGGGGGAAAATAAAGAAAACTAGATTAAATAATACCCTAATTATTTTTGGTGCTGGATTGCAGTACCACAGTACAGGATGATTTAGCTCAGTATAATACTCCCAGTTGTCTTATTTTCCCGTTAACAATGTTTGTTTCTCTTCATGGCTAAAGTAACACTTCAGGGTTCTGCAAGAATAATGTATGGAAACTTCTGCTAGTCAGCAGTGACTGCTAGTGAGGGAAACACTAAGAAACTATTATTTTTCATCCAAACTTCATTATCTAGGACATAAACCAACACTTCCTGCTGAAAGGGAGTAGATCAAAAACATAAGAGAGAGGGAAAGATGGGGCATGGCTGAGAGGTTTGTTCACATTCTCCACAATTTTTTTCAGTGCTAAAGCAGGAATATGAAGAAGATAAATTAGTGTCTGTGATTAGGCAAATCAATCCTAAGATACTTTCCAAATTTAGTGTAAAGTATCAAGGTGCCTGCATTTCTGCAAGCCCTGGATGAGTATTTGGGCTGTGCTGTGATATGGTTGCGACCTAAAAATTAAGAGTTTGAAACAATTGCAAGTGGTTAATACCCCCTTGATATTCTTGAGTTAAAACAGAAGGCTTCTACTGCAACAACCTCTGCCATGGAAGCAGACATGGATTACTTGATGTTGGAGCAGGAGGAATATGGAGGGCTGTAGTCCCCTTCAGCTACTGGGGATCACATTCCTGTGTCCATTTCCTCTCAGCCTCTTCTTCCCTTTCCTCTGCTGTGTTTAGAGAGGAGCTACCTGCTCTTCATTTATGAAATCTGACCCCATGGAAAGCAATATTTTTTCCATTGATTTAAATCTTTTCCACAGGTATTCTTTATGCTTCTCTGACACAAACATATCAGGATCATACTTCTGAGCTACAGCAGGAGGTGTTCATGTCTGCTCTTTGGTGAAAAGTCCCTCAGGGGTCTGTACTGGCACCTGTATTTTATTTTATTTTTTTAATCAACAATATAGACAGTAGGTTTGAGCATACCCTCAGCAAGTTTGCAGATGACACCAAGCTGAGTGGTGCTGTCAATATACCAGAGGGACAGGATGTCATCCAGAAGGACCCGGACAAGCTGGAGAGATGGGCGCAGGTGAACCTCATGAGGTTCAACAGGACTAAGTGCAGGGTCCTGCACCTGGGTCAGAACAATCCCCACTATCAATACAGGCTGGGGGATGAGGTGATAGAAAGCAGCCCTGTGAAAAAGCACTTGGGGGTGCTGGTGGATGAGAAGCTGGACATGAGCAGACAATGCACACTTGCAGCCCAGAAGGCTGTGGTCTTGGTGCCAGGAAGGCCAATGGCATCCTGGGGTGTATTAGAAGAGGTGTGGCTAGTAGGTCGAGAGAGGTTCTCCTCCTCTACTCTGCCCTGATGAGACCACATCTGGAATATTGTGTCCAGTTCTGGGCCCCTCAGTTCAAAAAGGACACAGAACTGCTTGAGAGAGTCCAGCACAGAGCCACAAAGATGATTAAGGGAGTGGAACATCTCCCTTATGAGGAAAGGCTGAGGGAGCTGGGTCTCTTTAGCTTGAAGGAGACTGAGGGATGACCTCATTAATGTTTATAAATATGTAAAGGGTGAGTGTGAGGAGGATGGAGCCAAGCTGTTCTCAATGGCATCCAATGATAGGACAGGGGCAATGGGTGTAAGCTAGAACACAACAGATCCCACATAAATATGAGAAAAAACTTCTTTACAGTGAGGGTGACAGAGCCTAGAACAGGCTTCCCAGAGGGGTTGTGGAGCCTCCTTCCCTAGAGATGTTTAAAACCCACCTGGACAAGTTCCTGTGAGACTTGATCTATGTAATTCTGCTCCAGCAGGGGGTTGGACTAGATGATCTTTTGAGATCCCTTTGAATCCCTAACATTCTGTGATTCTGTGAAGGTCAATCACATCCTGGGCTGCATCAAAAGAAGCGTGGCCAGCAGATCAAGAGAGGTAATCCCACCACTCTACTCTGCTCTGGTGAGACCTCACCTGGAATACTGCATCCAGTTCTGGAGCCCTCAGCACAGGAAGGACATGGACCTGATGGAGCGGGTCCAGAGGAGGCCACAAAAATGGTCAGGGGGCTGGAACACCTCTCCTATGAGGAGAGGTTGAGGGAGTTGGGGTTGTTAAGCCTGGAGAAAAGAAGGCTCCAGGGAGACCTAATAGTAACCTACCAGTACCTGAAGGGAGCTTATAAGAAGGCTTGAGAGGGCCTGTTTACAAAGGCCTGTAGTGAAAGGACAAGGGACAATGGTTTAGATTGGATGTTAGGAAAAAGTTCCTTACCATGAGAGTAGTGGAACACTGGAACAGGTTGCCCAGGGAGATAGTTGAGGCCTCATCCCTTGAGGTATTAAAGGTCAGGCTTGATGAGGCTCTTAGCAAACCTGCTCTAGCTGACAATGTCCCTGCTCTTTGCAGGGCGGTTGGGCTAGATGACCTTCAGAGGTCCCTTCCAACCCAAATGATCCTATGGTTCTCTGATTCTATTCAATAAGAAAGGCAAAAATAGCTACATAGGTGTCTACGTTTAGGGGTTTCAGGATTAAACCCCACAGGACAGATTGATTTTTCCCCTTCTCCCTCTCCCGCCTCAGGGACAAGATAAACAGAGGGAGCAACAGGAAAACAAAGAGGGGCTTGCTCAGGATTGAAAGTTAAGAATGTAATTTTAACAGATAACGAAATATATTAAGGGAAAAAGGGATATACAGAAAGGTTGAGGGAAAGGAGATATAGATATATACAAAACCTGATCTCAGATGGCGATGGATTTTCCCCACAACATGTGGGTGCAGGCCCTGTCACCCCTGGGCTAAGCAGCAACCAGCTGTTGCAGGAAGGGAAAAGGGACGACCCAGCTTCTTTTCCCTCTTTATATAGAGGAAGGCAGGAAAAGGAAGGGAATACATGCACCCTCTGACCCCACAGGGTCCTGGACTCAACACCCTTTCCCCTTTTTAACTCTTAAACCACAACAGTAGGCAACAGCAGTATGTGTGTGTGCAAAGAAAGATGCAGACCTTTGTGTTTGTCCATGGTCTTTCAAGAAGGTAATTTGAACCACAAATATCTCCAAACATCTGAGTTCTCCAGTCTTTAAAATCAAAATGTGACTTCAGTTTGAAACAGAATTTAATAGTTTGGACATATCTCTACCTTGCATAAATATTTCAGCTGAATCTAAAAAAAAAAAAATATCACTTTTCATACTATCATGACAATCGCTGGTTTTCCCACACCTTTGTTACTCAGTGATATTGGTTGAAAAAAAAGGAGAAATCATGAAACTATCTTACCTTTTAGAACACCACGTCTGGAGAGGACTGTTAAAATGCAGTATTTGGAGAGAGCATTCTGATTTGTGACAGTTTCAGACTTTTATATTCACAAATTGAGTGAAAAATTATATTTTTCATTTTGTAGGGTCCAATTCTTTTAACTTCTGACACACCAACAGAATAATACTAGTTTAGCAAAAATCCAAATATAATTCCACTTTAGCTACTTAACATATAGTGGATTTTCTGGAGATTTCAGAATGTCAATCACAGATCTTACTGTTTTAGTTACAAAAGGCAAAAAAATTTAAAAGATGAAGTAGTAACTTAAATGGCACAGCCCATTTAAGCAAAACCATTTTGGGACATTTCTGTACACTGCTGGAAAAGAGACAGATGTGCATTACAGTGTACATCCTGGAATTAGGTATAGCATTCATACCCAAGGCTACTTTAACTTGATGAACACAAAACTCAAGTCCACTAACAGTAATGGCTTGATCAAATATTTTATATGTGCAAGTTGTCCTGTTGTCTTCAGCACTTCCCACATGTAAAAATGAGAAACAATGCCATGATTCCCTGTGACAGTATAAAGATGTTACTTAAAGCTTATAAAGATGAATTCATTAAGTATTCGAATATCATAGCAAGAAGTACACAAAAAACCCCATGAAGACATTAATATTACTGTCACAGAGGGATTTGGATGTGATTCAGTAAACAAGGCATGCAGCCACATGCTGTGTCAGTATAAAAAGACATACAGGACAGCTGGTGCCTCCCTTGAGCACCATGTATTCTGTGTTGCAAGGCCCCGATCCAAAGTCAGTGATTGCCACAAAGAGGTTCCAGCTAACATCAACCAGCTGTGGACTAGCTCTTGGTGAGGAAGGTATCTGCTCTAAAATTAACAGAGAACCATGTCTAAAGACTTATGACGTATAAAATCATAGAATTATTTTGGTTGGAAGACACCTTTAAGATCATCAAGTCCAACCATTAACCCAGCACTGCCAGGTCACCACTAAACAATGTCCGTCAGCACCACATCTACATGTATTTTAAATACCTCCAGGGATGGGGACTCCACCACTTCCCTGGGCAGCCTGTTCCAATGCTTTACATCTATTTCTGTGAAGAAGAAAAACTCTGCAGCAGGATGCAAGCAAAGCAGCCCCAGCCACACACATCACTGGGCACAGCCCAGGTCTGGAGGCCGCCTCCTGGATGCCCAGGCCTGGACATGCTCTCTTGGCAGACCTCAGAGTCCAGTGGGGGCTCCCAAAAGCCCCTACACTTCCACAAATAAGGAAGGATCCTGTTATCATGGAATAATTTGGGTTTGAAGGGACCTCTGTACATCTAAAGCCCAACTTCCTACTCCAAGCAGGGCCAACTCCTGTGCTAGAACATGACCTTAATCTCTTGAGCTTTTAAATCAACAGCTTCAAAACCACCAAGCAGCCTGTTCCAGTGCCCAAACCCTCTTGCTGTGAAATCTATATAGGGAATCATGCTTCAGACACTTTCTAGTTTTTTGGTGTTAGATTTTACAGGTACGCTTTTAGAATAGCTACTTTTTCAAGTTCGTATCCAAGGTCATATGTATATATGGGTAAGCTCTTTGAGATGAAGTTGCATTTCATACAAAGCTTTTATAGTGTTCATTGGTGACTTTGGTAACAAGTGTAATATCAGCCATAAAATTAGGACGTAAAGTATGCAGGATGTACTTATGTTTTATATTCAGATGTACCTTCGGTGTTTCAAACCTCCATCCCTTGCTGCGTTAAAAGGTTCTTTGCCCTGAAGATAGGAGTGGTATGTACCCTCCAAGAAACCACAGATGTAATGGAAAAATAGTTTACAAAGCACTTTTGTTGTCTAATGCAAACATAAAGCTTTTCCTATGCTGGGACACTTAGATGAGATTACATGCTTTTTAAATTTAATAACAAATAAGGATAAAATCTTCATGAGGAATTAAGGCAGCTCTGAGATTTGCCTTTTTAGTTATTTAGGTCTCCATAATATTAGTGGATGCTGTGGCACCTCTAGTGACACAGCTCTGTCTGTTCAGAAGAGAGTGATAACCTACCTTCAGTGTACTCACGAAGTAACTGCGTTTTTTCCTCTTATAGAATCTATTTCATAGATTTAACATTCTCGATTTATTATAAAAAACAAATTCATCTTGTGTTGCCTTCTGTGTTGTGATTGATTTATAATTAAGTTTAATTACATATTCTGTTTTCCATTGTCATGTTTATCTGTGATCCTTGACTTGGTGAAAGTTATTAGCCATTTTCAAAAACCAGACTTGATCTAAGGACTGTAACCAACATATAGTATCAGAAAATTTGCAGAAAGTCTCATTTTCTAGGGTGTTTGCTTTTTGTGAACCATTTCATTACCATGGAAATGGAGTTGGACCATTTTGCAGTCAATCTAATTGTTAGAACAATATGTCCTCACTATTTGTATAGTGCAGCGGCTTGCAGTAGTTGTTATCAAGTATAAAAGAAACCCATATTACAGCATGAAAAAATGAGGCTATTTTTTATCAAAAGCTGAATGTACTGGGCACCAGCCCCAGTTTAGAAGCACCAATCAGCCTCAACAGGCCTAAACTGCACAGCTCCTCTGGAGTCTGAATATCCGCTCTTTGTGTCTATAGGAGCAACATCAGTTTCCAAGCCCATACATTTGAAGTCTTTGTCCCTCAGTGCTTTCATTTTGAACAAGCTTTGGCTCTTAAATCTTGAGGACACTATTATAGTATGCTTGCATAGTTCCAGCAAAGGAATTAAGATAAATAAAGCAATACTAAAATAGCAAATGGAAACCAAACTGCTCTCCTTTTAGCTAGTAATCAGAATGTAAAAGCTTAAACTTTCATTCTGTTTCCAAACAGTAAATCTTAAATTTTCAGAAAATGCTGCCAATTTAGCACTGTTGAACTTTGGAGTATAGCCATCCACATATAAACACATTTGCACGTTATTTTGGTTGGCTCTTGCTAAAGCTATATGCTGGGTTGGTTGGTGGGGGGGTTTGTTTGTTTGGGATTTTTTTTTAATTAAAAAGGCACCTCAGAAAAACTTCCATTGCTCACACAGTGTAAAACAACTTTCAAGGTTCTTAAGTGTCAACAAAATGCTAAACTAGAAAGAATAGTTTTCTCTCTTCCCTTGATGTTGTTAGTAAGGTTTGTGGAGTGGTTTTTAACAGCCATTTTTACTTGTTTTGATTGAAGACACATTTCAGTCTGTGTTTTGACAATCGAGGTTTCAAAGCAGCAAGGATCAGACACTTCTAAACCACATTGACAGGAAATACGCAGTCCATGCTCCTTTGCCAGTTACAAGGGTTTTAATCCTCATCCAGGTAGCACAGACTGATAAAGCAGATAAAAATCAAGGGCTACTTTTCATTTTCTGACAATATGCAAAATTGTCTAATGTATTTGAGTAGATGAAGCAGTCTCTTTTCAGTGGTGCCCAGAGACAGGACGAGGGGCAACAGACACAAACTAGTACAGAGGAAGTTCTACCTCAACATGAGGAAAAAATACTGTGAGGGCGATGGAACAGTGGACCAGGCTGCCCAGAAAGGTTGTAGAGTCTCCATCTCTGGAGACTTTCAAAATCCATCTGGATGCATTGTAGTGCAGCCTGCCGTATATGAACCTGCTTTGGCAGGGGGAGTGGAATAAGTGATCTCCACAGGTCCCTTCCAATCTCTACTATTTTATGATTCTGTCAATGCAACAGAAGTGGTGTGACTCAGAGTCCTCTAACAAACTGCACAGATTTGTACAAGCTTCAGCGCTTAGTCTAACAGCCTCATTAGCCTGATGCAGCTTGATAAGAGGTGAGGAAGAACATCTCTCTGTTCCGTATAGATCAGTGCTGGCTTTCCTGAGAATTAATCAGACAATGATTATTCTAAGCGATTTATGTCTGTAGCAAAGCCAGAGAAATCTAGATGGTTTAGGGAGTAATAGATGTACTGTCAAGAGAATGTGTGAGTAAACACTGATACAACTATGATAAAGACTTTTGTACTATCAGAGTGAATAGTATTTCAGTCTTTGTTCTTTTCTTCTTTGCAGACACTGCTATATCCCCTTTCCTCACTGATGCCAGTGATGGCAGCACTTGACACTTCCTAATCTCGTATCAAATTCTGAGTGGGTTTGGATGTGAGTCAGGTTCAAGAGAGCAGTGGCAGCAGGAACCAATGAGAGGCTTCAGGCTCCTATTGCTTTTTACACTTTAGTGGACCAGATACCTTTATACTATCTACCACCCCTACACAGTATTTAGTTCAGCCTTTGCTCACATCTGGTAGTGTTTCTCCAAAGATCCCTCTGAGCCTCTTCCTCTTCCCTCCCAAAGTTTTTTATAGAAATACTGACTGATTGCACTGACTTTATATAGGAAAAGAAATATATTGCTATAGAGCCTTCCAGCACTTTGATTTATAGTAATGCAAACACTCTGGTAACTGTTTGAAATAAGTTACAGTCCAGACTATAATATCTTGCACTTATTAATGTGGTGGAAAACTCTTTATGCTTGTAAAGCTTTTCTCAGTCTTGCCCACTCTTCTTGGTTCACTTTTGATACAATTTTAAAATGATGCTTTGTCACAATGGGAAAACTGTCTGATGGGAAAGTCCCTCTTAATGTACTTTGTGTTTGTGCCCTAACACAGTAGATTTATAAACATTATTTTAGATATATTTCAGCCTTTTTCCACCACACATATTCTCCTTAGAAAGGTTAATGATTGTTTCTAGTAAACTTTGGCACTAAATTATGTTATAAAATAGTAAGACTCACAGTTATGAAGAATTTTGTTCATTGATTCTAAACATCTGATCATATAATGTAAATTAGTCTCCTCTTCTTGACTTACAAAAGTGAACACTTTGCACTTTTCAATCTTTCTGCTTCTATTTGGATTTATTACTCATCTTGAATCCCTTTTTTGGAAATCATCTTGCCACAGGGAAGAATCTGAATGTATTCTGTCAATGTACCTAATAGTTTTATGTATTTTAACCTTTTGGGGTTTAGTCATCTCTTTATTCTTCCTCATCTTCTGTCTTTGTTTTGGCACTGAGTTAAGTTTTTATTTGCTACCT
>WEIS01004757.1:0-18688 GCA_013389965.1 Todus mexicanus | reverse complement strand
AAGACAAAAACACTTTCATATATTTACATCACAAATGAAGCTAGTGATAATATCTGCAGTTAAGGTTACACAGCATCTTTGTCCATCAGCTTCTTGTTAAATTCTTATGTGTAGTTCACTGAAACCAGGCACAGACATTTTTGAGTTCTTGGTGAACCATGACTCTGCCATGGGGATCTGCCCAAAGCACACCCTGGGTTGAGATTTGCTTCAGTGTGGGAGAAAACTCTGAAAATGTGGTTTGCGCTGGCTGTACTCCTATTTCAAACATTCCATCATCCTTGTGCTTTATTCCAAACTATAGTGGCTTTAATTTAGAGACATTTTTACTTTAAAGTATTCTTCCTTCTAAGTGGAGTTGCTGTAACACCAAATTTTAGAGTTGAAGCCCAAGAGAGATTCTTTTTGAGAGATGGTTTGGTGGAGCCTGCAGAAGGGTGTAGTCTGACTGACATAAGAGCTAGGACAGAGTTTAGATAGGTGAGAGTCTGAAATCCAATGTAAAGGAAGGACTTGACACATTAAATGTACAAAGTCAGTAAGAAAAGTAGGACAGGAAGTCCGGATGTGAGAAGAATTAGAACTGGAATAGAAACAGGATAATGAAGGAGACAATTGTGGAGAAACAGAAAAAAAGCGAAAGTGCCTACAGTTGCTAGAGCAACTTTCCCACCAGAATGTAGAATTCCTTCAGAGTCTAGCAAAAAGGAGTAAACCCACTTGGAGGAGTATTTCCCTCTTCTTCTGACACGTTGGTCATGTTCCATAGCTGCTACAGTTACTTGTTTATCTCTAGTGCTATAATTCTGAGTTTTGATTTGCCTTTCAACTCTGCTGATAACTTGCGGAGTTTCAGGTAATAGGACATTTGCTTTTATAAATTTCTGCAGGTAGCATTCACAATTCTTAAAATGATATTAAGGTTGCAAAGTTGAAAACTTGGAAGTTGTCAAATGCTGAAGTTAAGGTACCCTGAGCAACATTAATCCGTTGTACATATGCATTATCATTTGGTTTCTAGTTACATGATTGTTTACTGCTTTTTTCATATGACCCCAATCCCATTCAGTGAATCAGGGCTGTGCAATGATTGGCACCTGCTTCAATTACCGCAGAAATTGGAAGGCATTTAGGGAATGAGATACGGGCCTGCAGCAACAGGGCTCTAAAGTTTTGGAGGTGTTTGTCTATCCACCCCACCTTTTCCACTGCACAAGTACTGATTTCCTTCCTGTAAAGAAGTCAGCTGAACTGTAAACATCTACAGCACTCTAAGAAAATATACTTCTCCTGTATTGAAGTTGACACCTCAAATTGCTGGATGTTTGACAATTTTGGCCTTAATCTGTTTCTGCGTCATATTTGGATGTATGAAATGACTGTACTGGTTCAAGTTCACTACACAGGAGTGTTTTAAGATGGTAAATTCATTAATGTTTGTGAATTGCTTAGACACTGTGAGTGTTGTGAGTGTCCATGATGAGGGGAAAAAACCCTGGGAAAAAGAATAATTCTGTATTTCAGATAGTACATAAATAATATGTAACTAGTAAGACAAGAAAAGTGCTTTACATCAGTATGAAAAAGCTGAACAGCATTTTACTCCATGCTATCCCTCCTATGCAATAAATGGAGTAGCAACAGGGAGTACATGGCTTCACATATGCAGACTCCTTCATAATTTCATCTCTTTTGTGTAGCCTTAGTTTTGGTCTTTTCTATTTTCTGGATCAAAGGGGAGTTGAGGGGTTCTTTCTGGGGTTTGTTGTTGGCTTCTCTTGTGGTGTTTTGGTTGGGGTTTTTTTGACTCTTGATACAGAGTTAGACTACATGGCAGTCTTTAACAAATCCCTATTTGTACCAGTGCTGTGAAGTAGGAAACAGGTATTATCTTTACCTTACTTGGCAGGGGGGAATGTAGGAAAGAAAGGGGATGATGTATTAGAGATGTAAATTAAAACCTCATAGCCTCAAGCTTATATAGTAAATGGGAGATAAGGAAGTGGAAAAAGTGTGTGTGAGAGAGAGAAGTACCTCAAAGTATGACTCTGATCCCAAACAGACTACAGGGTGTCAGAAGTTAAGTGGAAAATTCACCTTCCTCTGAGTTACATCTAGAGATTTCATTCACTCGAGTTACATCTGGAGTTACATGGAAATGTAACTACTACTGTCTGGATCTATAGAGGAACTGTGCTTCTGAGTGCCACTTTTGGTACGTAGCTATAAAATACAAATGCTTAAAATAACTAGTAATTCCACATTTTACCCTTGAAATACTTGATGTTCCTCCTGGAAGTGCTACTGGACTGAAACTCCAGTTTCTCAGTGAATGATTGTGTCTCATTCTGAAACTGTTGCATTCTACATGGTTACTGAGAAACATGATTTCCAATCTTCTTAAAGCTAAAATGTACTATGAAAAGACTTAAATACTAATTGATTTGAAGGCTCCAGTTGAGGAGTAGGCCTGAGTCATATCGTTTTACTCAGTGATGATGGATATTGGCCGGTGCAGCAAGAAAGGCCTCTTAGCATGATGTGTTGGGGCATTGTGCCAAACTGTCACAGCTGCAAAGTGTCCAGATAGAATTTGGCTCATGTCCAGTCAGTTTAGAGCACGCATGAAGCAAACATGCAGATGCCTATATGAGGCTGTGTAGAATAAATGTACTTAGCTACTCATTCAGAGTAGTCTTGTGGATTCCGTTCTGTGAATCCTGAACTTTCCCTTCACTTTGAACTTAAGAGCCCATGAAGGAATTCTGTCACCAGTTAGGTGAGGTGCTTCAAATTGCGTATGCCACACCACCTGTGCACAGTAAGCTGACCACGAGTTGAACCTTGGTTTCCTTCAGTCTAGACCAAAGGTGCAATTAAGCAACTGCAAATGATTGACTTTGGAATTTTAAAATTATTCTAAGGGAATTTTCACAGAATCACAGAATCTCCTAGATTGAAAAAGACCTTTAAGATCATCTAGTCCAATCATTTACCTAACACTGAGAAGAGCTCAACTAAGCCATATCCTTCAGCACTGTGTCTACACGACTCTTAAGTATCTCCAGGGATAGGGTCTCAACCACTTCCTTGGTCAAGCTGTTCCAATGCCCGATAACCAGTACAGTAAAANGGGTTGTTATGGCCAAAGTGCAGAGCCTGTTTGATGGGATTTCACGTCACTTGTGTCACATTTAAGTACTGTATCATGCAAACTTAGAAAATGTCTGTACTGATGGTTGTGGAGAGGAAGCCTATACTATACGTGGAGAAGGTATGAGGATGAAATACGAAATACAAAAAATATTTTATATACAGAAATATATTCCCCAAATGCAGAAACACATTAGCAGAATCCTGTGGAGAATTCTTTCCGTTATCAAGACTGTATTACTAAGAGCCATGGGCATTTCTTTGCCTTGCACTGCAATTGCTGGATGCCTTGAGCCACCAAATAAGAATACCTGAAGAAGAGCTGTCTAGAACTGAGTCATTAGGTGAAGGTGAATGTAGGGCCTGAGAGCTGTGGAACTGGTTGCAGTAAGGCAAAAGGCAGAACGTAGAAAATTTCTTTCATGGAGCCTGAAGAGCTGCCTGTTTGGGGCAGATAGATGAATGCCACTGCAACTGGTACAGTGAGTTTTGTGTGATGGCCTAGATGTCTACAGAGGCTGAGAACCTAGAAAAGAAAGCGAGCAATCTAAAGACATTTTGTTAATTGCCTTTGAGATTGGCTTCTACTTTTTAACTTCAACTTGAGTGAAGGCTATGGAAGAGTGTGGACTTGACAGTTTAGACAGCAAAGGTTACCAAAAATGGACATTTCAGCTAAGGTAGGAGGCAATGTTTGTCCTGGTCCAAGGGTGTGATCTTCTTTTGGGACATTTGAAAAAGGAAAGTTAAGTCTAATTGCCAACGCTAATAATGATGGAAGGGCTTAAGATGTGAGGTCAGATGTCAGAGAATTTTTTGCGTGACATTTATGAACAAGCTGGTTAAAACGGGTGGCAATAACACACAACACTCTCTCTCACACACACACACACACACACACACACATACACACACACATAGTTAGATAGATAAGCAATATCTCTTCTGTCACCATATCCATAGGCTTATATGAGTCTACTGCTACCACAGCAGGGTCAAAAGCTGTCTGGACTCTCTGATTCTGCTGCTGTTCAATTTGTTCTGAAGTCAAAACCTACATAGTCATGACAAGTAATTACTATTTAAAAGTGATAGGTTTTTCTTCTGAGACAAAATGACTAATGAAGCACTCTGAAGATTGCTCTATATTGAGGCTTCTGAGAAACATTTTTCTAGGGCCTAATTGGATTTTATCTCCTGGCTTTTCTGGACTATCAGGAATGTTTTAGGTGCTTAGGTTGGAATTCCCTTCAGGTACGGTGAGTTTTTAGAGTGAGTTAATTTCTGTGTACTCCAAGCGCTAGCTCCTTAAAGCATATGTGCAGTTTACCTTGAAACCTCATTAGATGTAAACCAGAATTGTTCTGAATGAAGGGATGAGAATCTAGGTCTAATGGTGGCTTGGCAAACCCTTTGGCCATTGGATAGTTAAGCAGAAGTTGAGCACCCAATTTAAGGAACAAAATTGCTCTGGGGAGGCAACTAAGAATTGCATAATCAGTCATGGAGGATGGAGTGCCCAAGACTGTGATTTCAGAATCCACTTAAGCTGTTCTAAGTTAACATTGCTGATGAATAAGGTGACCTGATACTTGGCTGCATTTTACAGTCTCTTCCCTTGCGCCAGCATTTACCATTCATGTTGCTGTGTTGTGAGCCATAGCTGTTCCGTGGTGTGCCTCTTTCAGCAGCAGCAAACACTTAAATTGGCTAAAATCAGTCATGATGCCCTGTGCTGGCCAGACTGATCTCTAGGTCTTCAGAAGTTCTTCTCTCTTTTTGGTGGGGAAAAAAAAGTTAGGCTTTTGTGTTTCCTTGAATCAGTCAACTACGATATCAGTGAGGTGATGTCTTAAAACAGGCACCAAGCTCAGCAGTCTGGATTATTCTATCTGTGAGTTATCTGTTCATTTTGAAGGATTTTTTTTTTTCTGAAATACCAAGGAATTCATTTAAATGTCATCAAGATCAGCTGTTTCACTGCCACTCTTTTTAGTAGAAATATTCAGGTTAGTGTGCTTGTCCTCCAACCCCAAACTGCTGCTCAGGTTTTCCCAAGATGCCAAAAGTCCCATCTGTTCACTTCCCAGTTGCGAAAATCTCCAGTTTCATTTTTGGCAATTTCAGTCTTTTGTGTTTTTCTTTGCCAAAACTGTCTTTGATATGGTAAAAACTGAAACTGGGAGAAATTTAAAATACGGGCACTTCAGCATCAAAGTAGTAAAAACTGCCATAATGACTGTATTTCCAACTTCATATACATTTGTGCTCGCTAAAGATGACACTTTACGCTTGCTAAAGATTACATTTGAATTTCACATGCTGTTGCGTTTATAGTTTGTTGCAGAATCAAGATGGCATCATAGAATTTAGTTCCATCTTCTTGTGGAGTGTTCTAGACTCTGATTATATTTGAAACATAAATGGGAAGCTGCTTAGGTTTGTTTGCAGATCTGTTGGTGTACGTAACCCCACTTCCATGTGTGACCAGTATTTAGGAGGAATGTGATAAAATGAATAACTTCTGCTTTTTTTCTTTAACAGAGGCTCCAACTTGGGAAAAAAGAAGCAACACATTTGTCACATACCAGGGTGTGGCAAAGTATATGGGAAAACTTCGCATTTGAGAGCTCATCTCCGCTGGCATTCTGGAGAGCGTCCATTTGTTTGTAACTGGATGTTCTGTGGCAAAAGATTCACTCGCAGCGATGAGCTTCAGCGACACCGAAGAACGCATACAGGTTTTCAGTCTTTGATTCTGGTGCATTTAAGTACAGACATGTAATGGAGGGGGCTTGGATGAATACCTTTTAAGAGGACAGCAAATCTTTGCATTAGGTTGATTTTAATATGTAGTGTGATTTTTCTGAAATCGACTAATACTTAGAGCTATGTTTACGCTTTGATTTCTTTGGTAGGCCTGAGGAGAAAAAACAGCTCCATTTTTTGATTCAGAACTGACACTCAAGCTGATATTTAGTATCACTTAATCAGAATACATGGGTTCAGATTCAGGAATGCGTTTCATTTGTTTGAACCAGATTGGAACTGTTGTTCCAGCTTAAAACTTCCATAATCTTCTCTCATTTTCAAAAATAAAAATAAAAATAAAAATAGAGGGCTAGATGTCCAAGAGGTCATTCACAAAATAAGGAAGAGCATGTGATGGTACATCATTCTGCATTTTCTAGTTTCACGGTTAGGCCACCCATTAGAGACCCCAAGTTCACATTTCTCTTTTTGTCTAAAACAAATGAAATTAGTGTAGCTCTTCCGCCTTTTCAAGGAGCAGTTTGTTTCAATTCTATTGACTGTATTACTTATTCTCCTACAAACTGAACCCATAATTACATTCTACTGGATGCTTGCCTTTTAAAGTTAGACTGTTTAAAACCCCAATGGTAATAAATAATTTATGTGCTCATCAGCATTTACATTGCTTAGAAAATCATCTTTGCAGTGTCAGTGAAAAATATTTCATCTTTTCTACCTAATGGTGTGCTTTTGTTAGACATGGTGGATGCTTGAACCCAAGCTGAGATGTTGCAATCTGTCTGGATGGACAGCCAGATGGGTTTCAAAAAAGAGGTCAGTTGAATGACCCAGCTCTGAGGGTGTGGTTAACAGCTCCCAGTGTACCTGCATGCCAGTAAAAAGTGGAGGGCTGCTGGGACCTACCCTTTGACCTGTTTTAACATCTTTATCACTGACCTGGAGGAGGCAACGAAGTGCGCTCTGAGGTTTGCTAGTGCCACCAAACTGAGGTGACTGATCAATGCTTTGAGGGCAAGGCTGCTACTTAGGGAGACTGTGGCTGAAGGAATGGACTGGCAGGAACCTTATGAAATTCAGTAAGGATAAACGCAAAGTATTGCACCTGGGATGGAGTTATCCCTTGCAGCAACACAAGCTAAGCATTGACTAGTTGGGAAACAGCATAACTGAAAAGTGTCTGGGAGTCTTGATGCAAAACCAGAAGGTGAGCAAGAGCCATCAGCAAAGATGGCCAGGGCTGTGTTGACAGAAGCAGAGATACTAGTTCTAGGGAAGTGATCCTCCCCTTCTTCTCAGCTCTGATTAGGCTGCATCGCAAATATTACATCTAGTTTTCAGCCCTCGGTGTAAGACAGACACTGATCAACAGATTGAGTTCACTAAAGGGTGACCAAGATCATCAGGAAGCTGGAGCGTTTACCGTATGAGAAGAGGCTGTAGGTACTGAGCTGCTTCAGCTGCACAAAAAGAACAGTTGAGGGCAGGGGGAGCTTAATAGCAACCTTCTAGTACCTGCAAGGTCACCATTAAGAAGACAAAGAGAGATTTTTCCATGGTGGTGCATTGGTGGGAGGATGAGAAACAGACGTCAATTGAAATGAGAGGTTCAGACCAGATAAAAATAAAACCTTTTTCATTGTGAGGTCAGACAGGCACTGGAACAGGATGCCTAGAGAGTTTCTACAGTCTCCATCCTTCAAGGTTTTCAAGACCAAGCTGGATAAATTCCTGAGCAACCAGGTCTGACCTCATAGCTGACTCTGCTTAGAGAGAGATCAGACTAGGGACCTCCAGAGGTCCCTTCAAACCTGAATTCCCCTGTGATCTTGTCGATCAGTCTCCGGTGTGATTCTGCAGAAGCTCATCTTCCCTATCCATGATTTGGCAGGTTTCGTTCTGCTCTTAAAAGTTATTTATTGATAATAGTTGCAGTGAAACTAAAGGAGCCTGAGGATATGAGATGGTAATATTCTTTAGCTTGCCTGAAAGATCTGCCCAAACTCAGTGAGACACAGAAAAACAAATTTCTTTTAAAGGATTTGTATGGGTGTCTAGAAATATTTTTGGTTGCTTTTTTCTTCAATATAGATGTTGTTAGAATTCTGACTCTTAAAGACAGTACATTATTCCATTTTTGTGTGTACGTGTGATATTTTTGTTGTTCTTGAAAACATTTTTTTTCTTATTTTCTGTGACAGGTGAGAAGAAATTTGTCTGTCCGGAGTGTTCAAAACGCTTTATGAGAAGTGACCACCTTGCCAAACACATTAAAACACATCAGAATAAAAAAGGTATTCACTCTAGCAGTACAGTGCTGGCATCAGTAGAAGCAGCACCTGATGATACTTTGATTACTGCTGGAGGAACAACACTTATCCTTGCAAATATTCAACAAGGTTCTGTTTCAGGAATAGGAACTGTTAATACATCTGGCACCAGCAATCAGGATATTCTTACCAACACTGAAATACCTTTACAGCTTGTCACAGTTTCGGGAAACGAGACAATGGAGTAAATATTACACAAGATACCTATTAATTGTGGTTATTTTTATACAGTAGTGAGAAGAATATTGTTCCTAAGTTCTTAGATATCTTTTTATTGATGTGCAAAAATTTTTGGATTGACAGTAACTTGGTTATACATGACACTGAAATGCCTTACTTTGTATGATATTCCATAGTATATTAAAATGGTAAAATTGCATGGGTTTTGTAGGTACTTTTGGAATCTAGAAGAGATGAAATTTTACCAAGTTATATTAAAAAAAAAAAAAAGAATTTAACGATGGAAATGGTAGTCTAACCAAATGCATCAATCCTGTGTGGTTTAGTGTAAAAAAAATGAGAACATGTTGGTATTTATCTATTGTAAGATAAAAGAAGTTGATGAGTGAAAAGAAATCATGTTATGATAAAAGAAATTTTGTAATTTTCTTGATGACTGGAATTTTTATTATGCATAACTGACAAATCAAGTTTCCAAGCAAATGTTACATAGTGTAGGCTTTACTTAGCTCATCAACTTGTCATTTTGAAGCTAATTATTTTAATTAGGTTAACGATGTACAATATTTTAAGCATTACTCTTGTAAGATTTTGAAAACTACATTTTAACATGGAACTCTAGGGATAGTCACCTTTAAATCCTATTGAAAAGCCATGTTTAAGATTTAATTTGCCAAAATGATGTCTTGTTAATATTCTTTCAATAACCAAGGTGGGCAATATAACCAATGTTTAAAAAGCTTAAAATGTTTAAAAAAAAATAATGTATAGGTTGAGGCATTTGGGTGGTAAGGCAAATGTTATAGTGGAGTATATCCCTTCTTTTGAACATTGGAGGACCAAAAATAAGGTGTATTGAGTCTCAGCAGTGATTTTTATCGACTATTTTTCAAAAAAACATCTGTCTGCCAGGGCCTTAAAAGCCATCATGTAAATTACCAGTAAAATACAACATATGCAAATACAACAGAAAAATCACTTCCATATTGACAGTACTCCCAAACATATGGATATAGTCATAGTGAACTAGGGGGTTTATGAGGTTTTTATTTGTTTGTTGTTTAGTTTTTGGTTAGTCAATCTGCATTTAAATATCAGCCATCTTTCCTTTTTTGCTTCTTCCCTTAAAAATTGTATGTATCCAGTACATTTAACTGATAAAACATATATGTTTTTTATTATGCTGAATTTTCTTTTTATTTTTTAATTACTGTTTATATTTTCAATTATAGAGAAATGTACAAAATGAAGTTATATAGCCAGTCTGTAAGTGCTATACCATTTTCAGAAAATGTACAACAATAATTACTGCAGTTCACCTATTTACAAACATTTGGAAATCTGTTCATTTGTTATTCTTAAAACCACCTCAAATTTAAAGGCTACCTTATTGTACGTTTAAAGTGTATTATAACAGTGTGGTAGTTAATAAAACACTATTTTTTTTTTCTTTTGACTTGAGTTTACTGTACTTCTTGTTAACTAACAAGGTATCATTTCGTAATATATCTTGATAGCCTGAGATGTTTTATTGTTTTGCGCTAGATGGTGGAAAGTAGAAGTGGTGTGTTCTTTCCTTACGGGCAAGGAGATGGTCAGACACCACCTCTTCACTCTCAAAAAAACCCCCATCTGTATGTGCATGGACTTGCGTAGAAGCCCCATCCCTGGAAGCCTTTACGGCCAGACTGGATGGGACTCTGAGCAACGAGACCTAGTGTGAGGTGTCCCTGCCCATGGCAGGGGGGTTGGAACTAGATGATCTTTGAGGTCCCTTCCAACCCTGATAATTCTATGGTTCTATGTGCTCTGTATTATGTTGGTGCAGTGGTAGGTTTTTTGACCTTACGCTGTGCAGGGCACAGTAGAAACACAGGTCCTATCGTATAGAATATGACAATGAAGTTGCATTTAAGTCGTCTGACACTTACATGCCACAATAGAGAC
Source organism: Todus mexicanus (assembly GCA_013389965.1). Taxonomy (NCBI): domain Eukaryota; kingdom Metazoa; phylum Chordata; class Aves; order Coraciiformes; family Todidae; genus Todus; species Todus mexicanus. The sequence goes on along the minus strand of WEIS01004757.1, from coordinate 8,306 downwards.
AGTTTTGATAGGGAGCTGTGGCTAAAAAGGAGGTTGCGTGATGGTTACATGTGATGCTGTAATGAAGGCGAAAAGCTTTTATTTGTGAAGTCTAAATTCCTGGAGTATCAAATGGCCAGAGGGCAGACCAGGATAATTTAGGATAAACCAGGTAGAGTTCAGCCTAGAAACAGAACAACTGGAAAAAGTGATGAATGAAATATTTTCTGCATTTGCAGTTTAATGGGAAAAAAATTTAATGCAAATCTTTTGAGATTCAGAGCAACAAGAACTGACAGATGCAGAGTAAAGGGAGTTAATTCATCAGCAGCTTAGTCTTCTATTTAATAAAATGAAAGAGTGAAATTGGTTGGCAAGTCACAAGAGCAGCAGCTTGGGAGAGAAGACGCTTCTGCTTAGACTTGCAAGTTCCATGGGTGTTAGCAATATTTGAAGACGCTCTGAATCCTCTGCCTTTAGACAGGTGAATGGGCTTGGTTTCCAGAAGCTGTTTTAGTTCACAGAGCGTGTTGATATAAATTGCTTCCATTTATTGTACTTGGATTCTCTTTCTCATCTCTACTCATTTATAGCTATATTAGTGTATTATTTTAAGAGAGAGGGAAGGGGGCTGCTTTCTTAAGGGGGCTGCATTTCAAAAGTTTCATGGAACGACATGTTCAGAGATGTGCATCTGTGGATCAAGGTGTTTTGTTGCCAAGGGTTTTGGTGTCTCATTGCTAAAGATGAGATTGCTTTATTTCTCGGAACTTTATTGTAAGTGGTTACTTTAATTAACGTTCAGGTGTCACATTTTAAAAGGATATCTCCTTGTTAAGAAGCTTCAGAAGATAGAAATTTTGGAAGAAAGCAACTCTGGAAACGTGTAGGAAAAAATGTGATGGGAAGCCTGCAGTCTGAGAGCTGACTGCGTAACGGCTCACAGCTGTAGTGCTTGAGAACTGTGCTATGTGTGCTCAAGTGTTGAGAGATCTCTGCTCACCTCCAGAGTCCAAGTATAAGATCTCTGCTATATCTAGGATTGTTGCTACTTTGTGGCTTTCTTCTGTGGTCACTGTAGCAACTCAGATGACGCCAAGTCAAAATTGTGCCTTCTGAGGCTTTCTGAGTTCATCTGTGAATCAGTTCTCCATGGGTTCCTGATGGTGGTTGTATGGTGTGCTTCTTGTTGGTACAACCTATAGCATTTTACATATTTATTTTCACATCAACGTCCTCGCTTTTATAGTTTCTTGGTACGTTAGCCAAGGATCTAAAGATCCTTGAATATTTTGTATCCCTTGCAGTCTGATGTAGTTGGTAATCAAGACGACTTAAAACTGGTTCTGCAAGAGAGCATGAGCTTGAAAGCAGCCCATGTTATCAATTTCAACAGTCAGGGTACTTAATTTGAATACAAGCCCTGTGCAGACACTTGCTGCAATCTAAGTATTCTTGGGCTTATTCCTGAATGAGGTAATGTTTTGATCCTGGCAAGTCATAAACTACTACTGATGCTTGCAGAGAGCAAGAGATTTTAATCATCACTACTTCCCAGGCCGAGGGGCAGTCTCACTAAGGAGAATGATATAATCACTGAAGCACTTGTGAGGAGCAGGATTTCTGGTTTGAAGATTCAGATTTTCCTCTGTGAGGGGACTCCACAGAGCTCTTGTTTCAACTTGTCTGAACAAGAAATACCAGGCCTGGGTTTGAGGCATTTTGAGATGCTTGGAATTGGCAAGATAAGCTTTCCCAGTGGCTTCAGGAAAGCTCTGATATGTTCTCTAACAAGTTGTTCTGATGTTGGGAATATGGGAATGGCACTAATAGTCGCTTGTTGAGTGATTCTTAGTTCCTTTAAGTAAAGAACTAATGAGCAGGTGGCTGTCTTCTTCAGCTTTTTACCACCACCATTACTGTGGAATATGCACTGTAGAGCAGGGCAGAAGGAGCTGGCTCAAGCTCTTACCTGGCAGATGATACTTTCCATAAGAAGACCACCTCCATTTGATGCTCCAGAATTGCCATTCATTCCTACTCCAGTGTATCCTGGTACATCTTTCCTATAATCCGTATCTGTAGGATGTCTGCTAGAATCTCAGGTGTGTAGATGTTTTATGCAGTCTCAAGTATTGCTCCAAATGGGATCAGTAGTTTATCACAAGAACCTGTGACCACACTTCTTCCTTGCAGTGAGACAGTTGTCTGTTGGAGCTTTCCACCTGTCTTGCCCATATACATTGGTCCTTCCCAATTCCTGAGATAGCCAAGTGGCCACAGATAGAGGAGAGAAAAAAAAAAAAGGTAAGAGTAAAAAGCTCTTGAGTGTGATTTTGGGGTTTTGCAGTAGTGCAATGATTCAAGATCTCTCGTTGTTTAGAATTGTGCTGCATGCCTTTTTTGCACTATGTCTCGGCCTTTGTACTTTGAAAATACGTGTAAAATGTGTACATAATTTAATTTTTAGGTACACCGTATGATATACTGTGTTGTGCATAAGATCTACATACTAATATACAGAAAAAATATATGTTATTTCAGATTCTTCATTTTCACCCAGAAGCCAGAAATGTTTCTGCCAGTGAAAACCTGTCCTTCACTTCAGTGGTGTCTGCAATCTCTGACAGTCATAGCTAGCTACAAACGGTGTGTAGTAAATCCCATAGTTAGTGGTCCTTGGGACCTAGAATTGCCCATACAAGGAAAGTTTAAGATTTGCATCTTTTGAAATTAAGGAAAACATAGAGTCTGCAAAGTAATAACACACAGCTGCCCTTCTCTGATCAGCTGCCAGAGAAAGGCTATATTTTTCAAGAGCAGCACTGGGGAGTGGGTAAGAAGACCCTGAGGTAAGTGAGCTGGTAACAAGCATCTTGTTAGTACCAGACACTGAACAATTAATAAAAGAGTGCTCTTGTGGCACAACTTAGGGGCTCATAGGAAGACTTGTAAATGTGAGAATGAAGTGAGGGTGGTGGGAAAGAGTTAGACAAGTGACTTGGAGCAGGGCTGCAGAAGGCTGTGGAGATGCACAGTAGTAAGAGTTGGTATAATTTATAGGTCCTAATGCTTGGTCCCCCCACTGAAACCATCTGGGATCCCGCTTCCAGACGAATGTGAATACAGCCATTCAGGGGGGCTGTAGATGGATCAGATGAGATGTGATAAAGCGAGGAAAGGAGGCCAGAAGGCAAAATTTGGGTGCCACATAACACTTTCCATCACTGGAGGTACTTTCATAGCAGTCCTTGCTACCTTTTGGTTCTTTACTGCTTTGTGCACCTCTTTTTCGTGTTGTAATTCTTCTACCAGGTCACCAGATACCATGAACTCAGCAAGAGAACACATGCTGGTCTGAGATTTGCTGTAGGACAGACAAAGGACTTTGTTCCTTTGTTGAGAAATAACAAAGCTTGTATCTGGCAATATACACTACTGAAGACAACTTAATGGTGAAGAACAGGTACACATTAAACACTGAATTGTGGACTGCTGCTTGAGCAGTGTCTTGGCTGAATCCTATCCTTTCATTTTAAACACAGGGATACTAGGAGCTAGGAACTGTTGGAAACTAAGAAGGAGAGATGGGCTCAGTCTCATGGCAAAATGAAGTTTGTCCGCCTCTTTGCTCTCATGGCTCTTTTGCACATTGGCTTTATTTGTTGTCTCAGAAAAGGATTATTTCTCGGTTCCCCAGCCACACCAGCTTTGTCTACCTGCTGTAGTCACAGCTGGTCTCCATGGCTCTCGCCATACAGGAAGGCTGCGGCCAGCCTGTGATGGCAGCGTAGGCCCAGGCGCTGTGGGGACGCCACACAAGGTGGAGGACTCGCAGATCTCCACACACCTCCACAGCTCGGTGGCTCCCTGGCTACAACTCTGCCACATCCATCTCCACAGGCATGCGCACACACGTGCGGGGCACAATCAGGTAACAGCATTTATGCTGAAGAGCAGCCCCAAGGGCTGGCCCAGGTCCTGCTTGCAGCAGGGGATCCATGACCGAGCAGCAGGGCGGGCACTGCAGTCCTGAGCTCCCCCAGCCCCTTCGCCATTACCGGGGGGCACAAGCTGCGTGTGGGGCTGAGGAAGGAAAGGGTGGGGGTCTGGTGGGGGTGTAGGCCGAGGGTGCAAGCGTGTGGTGTTGGGCTTCATTTTTAAGTGCCCTTTGTTTAATGTTGGACTTGTTTTCAGGCAATTTGGTCAGCGTGCTGCCATGCGAGGGAGGAGGGTCACTGGGCTGTGAGGAGAAGTTATGTGCAGGCCAGAGCCTTATGTTCTTGGCTTAAATCCGTAATTCCATCTCGGGTTATTTGTGCCAAAGCTGCCATCTGAGATAACAGGATTTAGTCATAATTTCCTCATGTACATTTGTAGATGTTTTTACTAAATGTAATGTATCCAAAATGCATAATTATTTAGCAGCTTGAAATGCTTGCAAAGGAGCTATTCAAGTCTTTTCTGTAAGTAACACACCTTTAAAAATTATATCAATACGTAATGTCATTTTGGAGCTTCTTTTACATTTTCTTTAAAAAAACCCCAAAACAAACAACCCTCCCAATCAGTATTTACCTGAAGAATTAAAACGGTTGCGTTCTCAGTTGTGTTAATTAGCTTTTTTTATGCATCCTATTATGTATTTACTCATCGGAGATTTGGAGTGGAAGGTGTATTCCCTGGATATCTTAACAGTCTTCAGAGGCAGGCATAGCTATGAGAAAGATTTAAAATGCAGGAGAATTGAAGGATCTGCCATACTTTAGGGTTTTGCCTCTCAGTACGTGTCCGATACCAAACACTAGTGAATGGGAGCACAGAGCAACTGTGGATGAGCTCCGACTTCAGGAGCAGAGTAAGGGAGGTGAACTCTCATCTCCCAGCATTAATCCTCTCACTGCATTTATTTTCAGCCTCACTTAACAGACGCCTCTTCCGCAGCAATCCAAATTTCTTAGAAGCCCCTTCGCTCCTCCTGCCTCTTCGAGCAAGAGCAACAGATGTTTCCTGTCTGATTATTTGTGGGAGGCAGAAAGCTTTGGGGTAGAACGGGTCAAAACTTCCTTCTGTCCTGCTCATGAGAGAGACGTTGTGAAAAAAAATGCTTTTGAATGTTGAGCACGTAAAAAGAGGGCAAAGAGTTAATCACAGCCTGATGCCACTTCGAGGGACCTTTACATCTGTGAATGTTAAGTAAGGTAAAAGAGCTATTTGTGAATGTCTCTTGTCCAGCCATCACATACGTTTTAAAATCTGTGCAAGATTGTATTATCCCATCTATATAATTTCATACCATAAAGCCTACAAAATTAGAAAAAAACCCCGCCTAATTATCACTTTTATTAAAAAATATAACTAAATACACAAATTCATTTAAAATCTATTGCTTCCAAACAAGTTATATGCTTTTGTTTCGGTAAGGCTCACATCTACTTTTATGACAAAAGTGAGGGACTGCCACAGTAAAGCTCAGCTCAGTGTTACACTACAAAAAATGAGTCAAATGAAACACATTTTGAGTAAGGGCTATAAATTTTCTCCCAATGTTCATGAGTTTTTTCATACTTTAGAAACAGATTAGTTTTGAAATTCAGCACGAGATACTGTAAAAATATTGCAGATTTCAGGACCAGAGCATGTAAACAGCTGTAAAAGATTACAATTAACAAAAATAATTAAAAAAATCTAAGTTTTAAAAAACCAAACCGAATACACCAAAACCCCCACACATTTGAGATATCAAATAGAAACAGTTTGCAGCCTGAATGTTTAGAGACTGGTGTGTGCATGCAAAACAATTTAATTTTCAAGTGCACTGTTCACATATTAGTGATCCCTGCAATTTAAAATGATATTTCTCTTTGAGTATATATTTTAACCTGCACTTAATCTAAGAAACACTTGAAGTAGCAATAACTGGAAAAGACCTGAGGCCAAAAGTTTTCTACTCTGATTGTTTAGTTTCTGTATTTGACAGCACTGTTTGTGATCTGTCAGTTCAGTGTGTACAGAAAATTGTGCATAGCAGCCAAGTGAAATGTGGCCCTGCAATCCCAAGGCTTCAAAACCAGGCTGAGATACATATTTGATGCTCACCAAGTGATGTGGGGCTTCACTGTTTATAAAAGATATCTTCAATATATATTCTTCGTATATGTAAACTTATTAAGGCAAAGATATATTATTGCTTGTTAGCTTAGATTCCTATTTCTTGGAGCATGAAAATTTTACACATTCTGAGGAAGCTGAGATAGAAGAACATGCTTCCCTGCTTCTCTTCGGACAGGTAAGCATAAATACTTGTATGAAACTGTTTAACTATTTGCTTCCATGCTCTTCTCTCATTCTTTTAATTTCAAGAAAGACTACAGAAAGCCTTCTAGTGGCAGTCTTAAACATCTATCCACTTTTTTTAATATATTTTTTTAATCTCAAAGACTGTGATGGGATCTTGTCCCCCTTGATGTTCAGTGGATGCAGAATTTTATTCAAGGTATTAATTCGAGACAACTGCTTTAATGGGATGCATCCGCCACATTTAGGCCAGAAGCAGTCTGCTTCTGTCAGTCATCTCTCTGTCTTGACGTCTTATTTCTCTACCCACTCCCTATTATTTCTCTCCCACTCTTTTTCTCTCTTTGGAGTCAATCCTCTGTCCTTTCTCCCTGTTATAGAAAGTACAAAGTATACATTTTTAGCCTTCCTTAGAAATTTTAGTTCTTAGATATATAAAAAATGTTGTACAGTAAATAATTCACTTTTGCTAGACTCCTGATACAATTCTGCTGTTACTATCCAGAACTACACCAAATTCTAGAACAGTTGTCTCTTCCATTTTTAAAAGCTTTTGAACTTCAGAAGATGTCGTGAGCATGAGAGCATATTTGAGAATGTCGTATTTCAAAATTTGTAGTTTACTCTGCTGAAAACACGAGTATCATCTGGGCAAGATCAGAATCCGTGTCAGGCTAAACCTGTCTCTCTTGAGTCCTCAGCCATATGAAATGGCCATTAATTCAAATGTTGTGATCATCTAGGAAAAGAGAGATGGCTTTGACTGCCATAAACTTTATGGTTGGAAATTTGTCAAATAAATAAAGCTGCATTGAGGAACAGAGGAGTACTGGCTACAAAGGCAGCCCAAAAAAGCAAACTGTGAGTTACCAGCTTAGAAATCTGCTAATTACTGTTGCAGAATGGGACTATTTCTGAAACCACCTCTAATTGTGAAAGCACAATTAGAGGTATGGCAAGCAAATAATAGATTCAGCGGTGTTTATGGAAATAATACATTGCTGAAATGGAGGCTTCTGTCCCCAGACAGAAGAGAGTGAAAAATCGGGAAAATGCACAATTGAGATCAGAACTCTTAATTCAATTTAGAGGAAATAATACAAGAATCCCAGTCTTCCCTGATAGAAAGAAGGAAATAAAAGCTTCAAGTATCCTACATGATTATTAAGACAGCAAAATAAAGTTGAAAGTAAAACACTTTTCTGTGTAACTTTGAGTTCCTTATGTAAGAGAGTGTTTGAGGTTTTCTTTTCTTCTTACACTGTCTCTATTTTAGATTCAATTACGTTCTGACTTCCTTACACTTGGTTTGGCCTTGCTGGAAAGAGATTAAGTGGCATGGTCAGCCCACACGTCTATTATGGAGTTTCAGTTAGACTGGAGTAGAGACAAATAGTAAAAATCTTCTGACTAAATGGTGTTTTTTAAGGACATACCAGAATAGGCTTTGAGAGAAAAGGTGGAGCTACCTAAAACCAATGTTTCTTCTGAGAACACCGATGGGGGGGAAAGCTTATAAAATAATTAGAGGAAAAAAATGTAGCAGCTTTGTCTCTGGCAGGGAAAATGGGGAAAAGAGCTGGTACAGACAAATTGCTAGATGAAATTAAAAAAAAATATTTGGCAAAGAAGCAGAGAAACACAGATTCTGAAAGAATCCTCAAGCAGCTTACTATCCTTAGAGGCCAATTAAACCTGAATCAGTCAGGAAAGACAGAAAGAGCCCTCCTCAGGCTTAATGAAAATTTATATTGGGCAAAATAAAGCCGTGAGATTATTGGCATATAAAGCGTAGAATGCTAAGAGAAACAAGCTAGCTTGGCTATTAATGATATCAGGGTGGTATTTACATTTAAAACAAAGTATATTTGTAAGGTCTTTGAAGGTTTTCTGTGTCCATCTGTATATTAACAAAAAATCAGCTCCAGCTGACTAAATAATGTATGTAATGAAGCAAATATGCCCCCAGGTTCCAGCTGCCCAAATCACCATTTGAAGCCATCTAAGTAAGAAAAAAAAAATAAAAAAAA
>WEIS01004754.1:0-14091 GCA_013389965.1 Todus mexicanus | reverse complement strand
AAAAGCCACCCTGCTCCACGGTGGAATTAATGTCCTGAGTGGAGTGGAGGCAAGGGTCGGTAGGAAGCTGCGTGCTTATCTGGAGTTGTGACAACTCCTATTGCACTTTGGCTCTCCCTGTCACACCTGGGTCACGCAGGATGATAAATCCTGGTTTCTACGGGGAAATGGAGTATCTCATAAACCTGAAAAGCTGGTCAGATGCTTCAACAGCAAGGTGGGAAAAGTCAGTGCAAAAAGGCGAGTATTCTAAAACATCCTTTTGCTTTTTTGCAGAAGCTCCTTCGTTTGAAGAGCTGGTTTCCGTTTACTGCCGCTGCCGGGGGATTAGCACCACTTTACCCAACTTCAATTTCTTTCTGGCTTTGTCGTATTTTAAGTTGGCAGCGATATCGCAGGTACCGCGCTCCCGTTTGCCGAAACGTCCCGTGTTTTTATGATGAGCATTTGTAGTTGGTAATGCTTGTTGTAATATTTAAGAATAACGGGAACCGTTGTTTCGGTTTGTTCCTTTAGAAGCAGTGTCCAGCTGATGCTGTTGACTGAGGGCTCTTTAAGAATTGTTGCAACGTCAAATACGTTGCGTTAGATACAGCTAAGCTCGTAGGCAAGCCGGCGAAAACCGAGGAAAACGTGCGTGTGTATGTTTTTCTTACTGATGTTCTAGTATGTAGGCAATTGTGTCAGTACCTCTTTGCACTCTCTGGCTAGTTGAAATCCCGTATCACTGAGAAACAAAGATCTTTCTGAGCTTCTGCAGCTCTCGTGAGAGTAGGCAGCCGGATAGAGGAGAAAGATCCTGTTGGTGCCACCCACAGATGAAGAAGGGAGTGCTGTGAACTCAGCTTACTGTGAGCAGAGGAGGCCAACCTCCAGAAAACAAGTTCCTTTGATTCATTGTTAGCAGCAGTAACTGTTTAATTGGATATTCAGCTGTTGTAGGGCTTAATTCTACTTTAAGGAGCTGCAGCCTGAGGTCGGGGTGCCGAATGTGGGATAAGCTACCTGGTATTAATTTGGAGTGTGTCTGTGGGTAATTAATTTAGTCGTGGCTATAATCAGACGTGTATGCCGTTAGCTGGCTTAAGGGACAGGCTGGGCTTGCTTGCAGTGTGGTGTGCAGACGTGCTTGTTTGTCTGTTTTTCTGCTCCTTTTTGTGATTTCCCTTTGGTTTGGTTTAGCCGGGGTATGTCCTTTGGCCCCTTGCAGACCAGGCGTTTGTGCTGGATCAGAAACAGACCAAGCCCAGTATTCACAGAGCCCAGGCTAATTCCTTGGGGTGCTAGGTTTCTTTTCTTTTAAGAATACGTGCATCAAAGTGTTACTTTAGTAGTTGAAGAAGTGACCGATTTCTTGAAGAGAAATGTTAAATGTATAATTAAACCGCAGACGTCTTTCTTTTGTTTTCAGGGTGTATATGCCAGATACCTCATCGGAAACGCTTCCGCGGAGAACAGTTATGAATTCGCGAAGATGGTGAAGCCCTTGGCGGAGCGAGGGTTGGAGCTCTCGCTAAGGTGAGACTGGCCTAAACCACTGGTCAGAGGCGAGGCGAAGCTCTTACAGCTTCTTCACTTCATAATGCAGCTCACAGTATTATGAGCGAAACCCTTGGATGTTCTTCCCTAGGACATCTTTCAGCAGCCCCCGTCACAGTGGCTCTGGAGAGCTGTTCCCTCAGAGCAGGAGAGGCCGGGAAGTTTTGCTGAAGGTCAAGCAGTTCATGAAGCAGCACATCTATCCAGCTGAGAAGGTAAAAAGCTTTCAGTAAACCTATTTATAAGTGAACAGTTGCTCTTATCATCATCAAACAGTGATCTTCCCCTTGTGTCATCACATACTTCAAACCACCCCAAATGATTTCCCTGTAGGAAATAAGGAACCGATCAGGGTCATCTGCAGGGCGCATTTAAAGTCTTGCAAATCAAAAGATTGCAATTTGATTTTCGGTTATGTTTTTAATTTTATAATGCAACCAACTATGTAATAAAACCCCATGTTTAGTATTTTATTTAATTAAGTTTCCTGGGACGCAGGGCTGGAAAAGACAGTGCATTATTCCTTCTGCATGTTACACGTGTTCTTAATTTAAGCAGCATCTTTTTGATTGTTTCTCTAAGGAAGTAATAAAATACTACACTGAACGTGGAAATACTGAGGAGAAATGGAAGAAGCCACCCGTGCTGGAGAGACTGAAGGTATGGGATAATAAATACTTGTGAGTGCTGTACCAGTAAAAGAGACGGGCACTGATGTAGAGTATGGGACCGTTTGGTGTATCCTGCTGGAGAAATGGTGTGAGGAGCAGTGAGAGGAAAGGTGGAAGGAAAGATGCAAAAGGAGGCGAGAGATACAAATGAGAGGAGAAAAGCAAGAGTGAGTTCTGTGAGGAGGCTGTATTGGATACATTGGATATATTGGATGGCGTGTTAGTCAGGAAAGAAGAAAATAGGCTAGTATTTAACTATTTATATTTTTTATTGATTGCTGTTGTTTCTCTCTGTTGATCCTTTCAACAGGAAATGGCTAAAGCAGAAAGTCTGTGGAACCTTTTTCTCCCAGACGTCAGCGGTCTCAGCCAGCTCGACTACGCGCTGATAGCGGAGGAGACGGGGAAATGCTTCTTCGCTCCTGAGGTTTTCAACTGTCACGCGCCAGGTTAGCAGCCCTGTCCTGGAACCACCACACTGAGAGCGTTAAAACATTGGGCATCGTGCGCCTTCCGAGGCGCAGATGTAACCGTGGCTGCTGATTTCCTGCAGACACGGGGAACATGGAGGTGCTGCACATGTACGGGACTGAAGCGCAAAAGAAAGAGTGGCTGGAGCCTCTCCTGGAAGGGAAGATCAGTTCTTGCTTCTGCATGACAGGTAAATTTTTCTCCAGAAGACAGTTAGAGGCAGCTGGCAGAACTTCTCGCATGGCACGTGCGAGAAGTACAAGCTACAGGTTGTGGTGTGTTAATCAATGTAGAAATTGCCACCATGTGTGTGGAAGTGTTTGAATATGAGGTGACCTGTGAGGTGTGAATGCCAAGTGAGGCACCCTTGCTGGGTTTGCTTTCCACGTATTTTCAGTTAGTGCTAGTGAAATACATTCCATTGAACCAAGCAGGTTTTCAGTAGGACTTACCCTTTTTGTAGCGTGCCTTAGAGTTCTCCAGAGAAGTCCAATGAGGCACAAGGATGGTCCTTGTGATGAAAGTCCTGTAGTGTTGCAGTGGGGAGAGGTTTTAAGACACAAGCTGAAGATGACTTGCAGGCCACGCGATGCACCTGCTTTACGTCTGTAGCTCAGCATTATGTTCGTTTTTGCTCTGGAAGCTTGTGGCATTCAGCATCTCTGGAAGGCTTGGCTCTCGATACAGCAAGGCCGCTTCTGAACATGTAATGTCAGAAATTGATCTTCCCGAGTCCACAGGAGTCGAGAGAACTCGGCCTTGCAGAGCTGGACCCTTGTTTGGCAAGTTCTGTTTCGCTGTGATCCCCCAGAGGAAAGCGAGGCTTTTGCTTTCAGGATGGCCTAGAAAAGAAGTTAAGTGTGAAAAGGAGAGAGGAAGAATCTTTCCTATCCCAAACAGTCACTGCTGATATTTTGCTGGCAGCTTTGTGTAACCCATTTGATAAACCATCACAAAAGTAGTCCAAATCTCTTTGTTTTCACCTGCGAAGGGCCTGCGGGGGGAAGGCTGAGGAGAGAGAGGTCTGTTAGCTGTGGGTACATGGGAAGGGGAAAGGATCTATAAATATTGGAGAAGGAAGAACGCTGATGGCTGTAAAGGGTAGTCAGCCTAAGAACAAGTACAAACCATCTGTGAGTAACAGGTTGTTGGGAAATAGAAAGCCTTTGACCACCAGCAGAGGGAGGCTCTGCAAACAGCTTTTCTACCAGGACCGTTACTGCCAGCAGAGCGTATCTAGATCTTTGTTTGTGGACGTGGTAAATATACCTGTGTGTTCAAACCAGTGCCTTGATTTGGGTTTTTTCTTTAACACAGAACCTGATGTGGCTTCAAGTGATGCCACCAACATGCAGTGCACCATCGAGCGGGATGGAGACAGTTACGTGATCAACGGCAAGAAGTGGTGGAGCAGCGGTAAGTACAGAAATCCTACATAAAAATAGTGAAGTCTAAAAATCTTTCCAGTAAAAATATTTGTGCTCCATTTCTGAGATGCAAAATTGTCACTTCTTCAGTAAAGGCAATAGAATAAAACAAAGGAAAGAGCTGAATCGAGCTTCTGTTCTGTGGAGCAAAGTCCAAGACTCCAATGCAGTTTGGGGTTTAGGCCCTTCTGGGAACCTCAGAATTTCATTTATGGAACGAATGCCAACGTTGTTCTTTAAATGTTACCTCTTCCCATCAGGTAACGTACACATTTACGGCCGTAGCCTTTACACTTTGCTTTTATGAAGCTGTCTTCGACAGTTTGCGTGTGAGGTGTGAGTGTACAGCGTAGCTGCAGTGAAATTTGGCTGCTTTAAGCTAACTTGTGATGCTTTGGGACTGTAAGAGGTGATTTTCTTATACGCTACTTGCCAGAAAAATCCGTGTATTGTGCTGTAGGGGGTAAATGTCGCTCATCTCGTAGCAGTGTGACTTTTTTACCGAAACATATGCCAGCAATTGGGAAGTCATCATTCCCTTGGAGTTTGGAAGCCTGCTAAATCATCTTGAGTTGCTAAGTGGAGAGAAACTGGAACGTTTCCTTTGTGTCCCAGGAGATGGGGCTCGCTCCCTCTGACAGCACTGCGAAAGCCTTGGCTGGGGCAGTGTCTCCCTGCGGGGCTTTGCAGCTCCGAAGGAAGGAACAGGAAGGTTTGTAGGAGGTCACGTACACAAAACATTATTCATAACATTAGTTACGTGAATTATAAAAAAGAGGAAATCTAAGAGGGCAAGCATGGTTCAGTTCCTCTTACTGCTAATAAAGATACTTGGGACAGTCAGATCGCACAGAATCACAGATCTACCTGGAGACAGGCGCATCAAAGGCACTGCAATTCCCAGGAGTTTGAGGAGCACATACATGCAGCCCTGTCTTTGAGTCTCCTTTCCTGCCTAGTTGCTTTTCTTTTGGTTTAGGGGAGTTTGTTGGATTTTTCTTTGTTTGCTCCTTTTTACTCTGACTGGGACATGAGGACTTAGGATGCTTGTGAATAACAGAAGCCTAGCAGCCTGGTCAGAATATCACTCTGTTATTTGTCAGGAGCGGTCATAAATCTCACCTGCAAGGAGTCGGTTTCTTCGTGTGCTTTGCCTGGGTGCTTTGTGCATCTACAGTAAATCCAGCGTGGCTTAAATGGGTCAGATTTACGGTGAGGGCATAGGCCATCTGCTGAGCACTTCTGACTTACCCACTCGTGCCGTGGTATTTCTCCAAGTACTGGGCAGAATTCTGTAAGCTTTTGGCATCCAAACAGAGGGAGGAGGTTTGTGTCTTGTTTAGGCCGCTGTTGGGTTTTGTCTGTTGTTTTTCTTCCATCCCGTACCTGTGTACCTAGGGTGTCTGACAATGAGAGGCCCTTGCTGGCCTTCCCGAGCTGTAGGTCAGGTTTGTGGCAGCCCCCAGGATGTCTGACGGCCTGGACAGTGTGCTGTAACACCGCTTCTTCAATTTCAAACGTTAGGGTGGCAATATATTTGAAATGCCTCCAGAGGCTCGTGGAAAACCTCTGTTTTCCTGGAATCCTGGGCGGCACTGTGGCAGGGGACAGCTTTGGTCCCTCTCCACGGATAAACTGTAAATCCTACCGAGCGTGAGCTCTGTGTGGAGTCAGAATCTCTCCTTCATCCAGCAAGGCCTCAGCCGGCTGATAAACGCCTGCGGTCAGAGATGTTGGTACCTACTAAACCAAAACAAACATCAGGATAGGAATAAACGAAAGCCAGTGCACTGGTGTTCTTTGATTTTATTATATCTTTGTATATTTTAGCAGATACAGTTATTGCAGCATTACATTCATTTCACGAACCCCGACTGGAAATTCTAGGCCCTGTATCTGAAGATGAGCTTCTGCTGACATCTCTGCTCACGCTTTGACCGCATTAGAGAGATCTAAAATGTGCCTCTGTAGGTACGTGCTGAAGGGTGAGCAGAAAAGGAGAGGAGAAAGGTCATTTCTGGTAGTTAGAGAAGGAGTTAGTGGGTGGAATGACAGCTGAGGAAAAAAAAGGATTTGACTTCTTAGGCAAATGTTCTGAAGTTTTACAAAACTGTTGGAAAAACAGGTGATTGTTTAACTTTTTGGTACAAAAGCTCCTGCGCTGCTGTTTTATTGCTAATGGTTTCTTTTTCTGTTTTAATTAGGTGTTTAGACACATACGGATTGTTCACTACATGGCTATTTAATTGCCGAGTACTGCGACAGTTTTAAATTTAAGTCTTGGGGTGTTTTTAGATGTTTGGGGTTTGTTTTATTTTGGGGGGGTTGGGTTTTTTAGTACGCATCTCCAGTTGTTTCTAGGAATTTCAGTATTTAGCTCTTGCCCGATGCTTAATTTTGATCAACGCGTTCCACTCGGAACTGCAGTGTAGTGTCTTGGCTAGCCTGTGGGTTCGGAAATTCAGCTGAAAGCTGACTTGCAGAGAAACAGCTGCTGGAACAACACCCCCGGAATTAGGAATGAATTCCCTCGGTTACGTAAGATAGGGAAGGTGCTGGAGAGTCTATATAGTGAAACTACTTGTTTCTTCAGTATGGTCTTCATAATTCATAGAAATTTCTTCAGGTCTTCCGTTCTGTTGTTGTCTTCTCCAGTACCCACAGTTTTTTGCGATTCTCATAATCTGTGTTTTAAAAGAGGCACCCAGAAAGGCGTAGAGAAGAGGGTTCAGGCAGGCGTGAAACAAAGCGATGCTCTTGGTGACCTGGAGCGCAACGTCCATGGTTTTACTTGCGTGGCAGTCAGTAATCAACATGTAGATGATATCTATGGCTCGCCAGAACTTGACGATGTTGTACGGTAGCTGGGTAGTAATGAAGGCAGCCACTACTGCCAGCAGAACCGTGAAAGGTCGAGATTTTTTAGGATTTGCAGACCTGAAGATTGCTCGAGCGGTAGCTGAATAGCAGACCAGCATCACTAGGAAGGGGAGCAGGAACTCCAGAATAATTTCCAGGATTTGAATGGTGGCTTTTAAGAGCGTTTCCATGTTCACTGGAAATACAGGAAGGCATTCATTCCTGTCGTTGTGTTTCCTGACTTGATTAAACACCAGTTCAGGGATGCTGAGGAAAACGGCAGCGAGCCAGACGCAGAGGCAGGTGATGCTGCAGTGTTTGCCGGCGCTCCTCTGGCCCCGGGGTCCGGAAGCGGCCCTGTACCTGTCCACGCTGATACAGGCCAGGAGCAGCATGCTAGCGCTGAAATTCATGGTGTACAGGGAAGAAGCCAGCTTGCACATGGAGTTGCCAAGCTCCCACCCCTGCACGGCATTCACGGCCCAAAAAGGGAGTGTGAAGAGCAAGAGCAGATCGGCAATGGCGAGGTGCATGATGTACACCTCTGTCTTGGTCTTGGGTTTCTTGTAATAGGCGTAAATGGCGACCACTAAGGAGTTCCCGGCAATTCCAACGGTGAAAGCCAATGCGTAGAACACAGGGAGGAATAATTTACTGAAGTTCCTCACATCGCTTTTTTCGCAGAGAAGCTCGTAGGTATTGTAGTCTATAACAGAGTGGAGGTCATCCTCCTCGTCCTCCATCCAGTAATCAGTTGAGTTCTTCATATCCCAGCCCATGGCAAAGCTGCAAGACACAAAAAGGGGAGGGAAGGGAACAATAAAGAAGTAATACCGTGTTTAAGCTCTAAAGTTTCTGTTGAAACCTAACCCCCTTGCTCAGGGTTGCTTATACTTCTCAAGTTTAAAGAAGTTGGATGTTGAGAATACATTTATAAATAAACCCAAGTAGAAATAGACAGCGATGGGGGCAGAACAGAGCGTCTCGGATTCTCACATGACATGGGGTAACTGGCTACATCCGTATGAGCGGTGCAAAGTACAATGGCTTCAGCTGAAATGCTTTTGTTAACCTTAGTGTTTGAGATGGCAAATGCTTGGAGCGCACTGCCCCGGTGCCTGCGTTTCAGCTGAGGAGTTGTCATTGCTTAAGCTGCTCGGTTACGTTTGACAGTATTCCATTAAAAAATAAATTCATCTGCAGAACCCGAGTGCTGCAGGTACGCTGCACATACAGCTGGAGACTGCTCAGGACATGAGGGCAGAGAGGAATCTTACCACCTACACAACTGCCCACGAGCGCCCGAACAGCTCAGAACGGCCGCTGTTTTCTCAAGCGCTGGCTCATGACAGATTTGCTCCGTAAACACCAAGGCTGTGCTCACATCCCCAGCTTCGGGTGGAACTTCTGAGTGTTTGTGTCTTCAGGCTCCGTCTGAAGCCAGTCGCGTCCTACAGTATTTTCTTCTTTTCCAGTAAGTGTGTTCATGGACCAATTTGCTGGAGCCCTTTCTATTGTAAAGCACAGGCCTGCTGCTTTCTTGAAATTGATGGGATTAAGATTTCTTAACAGCAGTAGCAAGAAGTAGCTGAGAATGACAAACACATGATCCTTTCTCGCATCTGCAGGGTTTCACAGTTTGAAGCCGCTGCTACTGACAGCCTATTCTTATCTGGTATTCTGCCCCAGAGCTGCAATTTGGCTTTTTCAAGTTTGAAACAACTCCAAATACTGTTTCTGCTTTTTAGACCAAGGTTGAAACGAAGGGCTGCCAAACCTCTATTAGAAACAGTATCTCTTAAAAAGATGTTAATGTATTCTGTCTGCCACAGGAAATAAGCTGCTGGTTGATCTCCTAATCAAGGATGCAGACCAATTAAGTAGAAACGAATAATTCCTATTTTCGCTTGATTTATTTTCTTCTCAGTGAATNGCCTGAGTTCTCTGTGAAAACAAAGTCGTCTGAAATGCAACAGGCGGTATTTCACCCTCAGACAGGCTGTTCTGTGCTGGCTGAGGTACCTGTTCCTGTCCCCGGTGATTCCCAGTGCCGCGTACAGCGTGCCCGTTACACAGTGCAGAGCAGAGCGCTCTCTCGGCAGCCAGCTGCTCAGCACCGGCGGAACAGGGTTAGCTTAGTCTCCATCCCACACCGCGGAATTTCTTACAGCACCCAAGCGCTGTGGGTGCGCGGCACCTACAGCTGGAGAGTGCTCGGGGTGTTGGGACAGAGAGGAACGTACAGAACTGCCCCCAAGCGCCCAGACAGCTCAGAACCTCCGCAGGTTTCTAGGAGCTGTGCTAATAGATCTAACGTCAGGCAGCTTTGCGTGTTCTCTTGCAGAATTATTCCACGTGGGAATTGATTATTAGACTTGAGATTGTATTAGTACATGTTGAATGAAGTTAATATCCCCAGCTGAAATAGGCAGAGTTTTTCTTTAATGAATTAAGCAGCATTCTGTTCTTCTACTGAACAAACCTAATGTTAAGACTGGAAAAGAACGTGTGCCATAGTGAAATGATGTCTCTCTGTAAAGCCAACTTAGTTAACTAAGAGTAAATCCCAGCTCTTCTCTTTGTAAATAAGTATATCACAGTTAGTATACAAAGCCGTAAATATTAAACCCAAACTAACCTTTAGTCAGCAGACGAGTAGCAGGTACTGCAAGTGTTTCAGCAAAGTGATCTGAGTGGGTCTGACATTGCATTTTGTCTTCAAGCACCACACCCTCGTTCGGCAGTCGGTTGCGCTTTCAGTTTGTCTTGCCAGATGAAAAATTAAATAAATTAACCCCCCAGCTTTCCTGGAAACTCTCCTCATGTCGAACATGTGTGTTTCCTACGTTCCTCCCATCTCCGTGTGGAGTGTCAGCGTTCTTCAGAAGGTCAGGGCTCTGTGACTCTTTCACTGTGTTGTCTGTTGATCTACTCCTGAAAGAACAAGCGGTTTGTTGGGGTTTTTTCACATCATCAACAGGCTTTTATCAAATCACACATTTAAAAGGTGAAAAGGAGAGGAAGAGGGGACAGAATTACCTGTAAAGAGTCACTGTGTTCTTTCCTACGCGCTTTTCCTACTGGGCTTTTCATGGCTGTCTGTGTCAGATTTTAAAGGATCCTTATATCCTCTTTCAAAGTAACTTTTAAAGCCAGGTAGATACTGTAGGAGAAAAATAAAAAGATGTTCTTCCGTCCACGAGGTTTCTGCCACTTGCAGTGTGTTGTCTGCCTTACCAGGAGTCAGAACTTCAACAGGAAGGGGAAGATGGCAAAGTTCTGCAGTTTCCATGCAGACATGAGTATTTCTGCACTGAGGCGTGGACTTACTGGCACTAAGAATTCCTGAAATGAGTGGATCTTGCTTAAATTTCCACAAGCTCTACAGCATCAAGTGGGTCTCTTGTGCAAGAGTACCTGGTGCAGAGGATCAGGAGCCTTTCATCATCCTTCGGAGCTGTTATTTTGGTAGAGTTGTCCTGTAGCAGCCTACCGAGTTTCAGTAAATGCAATGTTGAAGCCAAACGACAGAGAGATTCCGAGCAGAGCCGAGGTGAGGTTTTGCTTTCTGGCACTCTGACCGAATGGATGCACCTGGCGTGGCCGACGAGCCAGCTCTCTGTGCTGCAGCTATTTCGGAGTACGGCAGGCGTGCTTCAGAATGGGCAGCTGAGAGTGTAGTGGGCAGATGTTTTCCACGTGTGTCTGGCTTCATTTGCCTTCACAAGGAGAAAGAAAAATGGGCTGAGAGAGAATTTGGAGTCACAGAAAGAGTGGTGCAATACTTGTGCATATTCTGCAGTGTTTTCGTTTTGAGCTGTCGTGGTATTTCACTGCTGCTCTTCACGGTAGCAGATAAGGCGTTTGGGTTGCTTGCAGCACACCTGCTTCTCCCAAGTCATGCTGTTGCTTAGAGGCCCGAGCTGTATCTCTGCTGTGAATCTATTCGTTCTGAATAGGCTTTGGCTCAGTGTGGTCCCCAGCAAGGTAGAACCAAGTTCACACACACTCTGTCCAGGCCGTCTGCTTTTCCTCCAAAGCGCTGGCGTCTTTCAGAGTCTTGCATTAGACCAGAACTTCTTTCTGGCATTTATGGGTCACAGTTACACAAAGTTTGGTTTAGGTTTTCAGGACTTGAGACTGTAAGGAGTGGGAAGGGCAGGAATCTGCTTTCTTTCGCTGTGTTCAGATGGGAAAAAGTACATATCAAATGGAGGCATTCATTTGTCTTCCAGAAACTTGTGTGAGTGATTTAGAGCATCTAACCAGATGTCCACCTCTCAGTGAACTCCTTGCTGAGTTCAACATAAAGGCTTCTGCTGATTTATTTTTTTTCAGACAACATGGTGAGACGTGCCTTTCTTGAAGTAGGGATGTGACTTGAGGATTGTTTAGGCAACAGTTTTTGAAGAGATTCCAGAAAATCAAAGTATCTTTTGTTGTAAACCTCTGTTTAAGATAAATGTGGTTTCGATAATAGCACTTGTGCAATCCTTTACCTTCTGTGGGAAAGGAGAAGAGTGGAATACCACTGGAGAGCGCAGCATTTTCCCGTGCAGGGCAGTACCTTGTGAAGTGTGTGCTGTGTGGTCTTGGGGTTCGTCACCTGCTCGTTGCAGTCGCCCAAATGAACCATTGTTTTGAGATCTACCTTTGTGGATTTTTAACCTAGCTGATTTATTCCACACACCCCCCACAGCTTTTAACTCAGATCTTTTAGCTCCTTGGCATTGTCCGGCTCTTGGGCCACAAATATAACCCCCCTGGCAAACAATGTATGGGAGAGTAAACAGCTCTCGAAAGAGGCATTGTTGATCAGCATGAGATAAATCTCTCTCCTGCTTCCTGGCCATCGCAGCTGCTGTGCTCAGGAGGAAGCAGCGCAGCTCAAAGCCAGGTGGTGGCATTGTCTAGACCAGACTCTCCCAAACCTTGTGGTGACAGCTGCCAGAGAACTGAAAAAGTCGTCTTTGCTCCTGATGTCAAAACCAGCCGAGTCGGTAGAGATCAAATCGTGAACTAAATCTCTGCAAAGCTTGCCATCTGCATTGGGATAGCAATAAAGAATTTATAGCTTGTTGCGTACGTCAGGTACAATCCAGCCCCCTTTTCCCTACCTTTACTGTCTGTGAGGCTTTAAAAGGAATGAGAGCACACTGCGGTACAAAGACACCTTTAAAGAAAAAGGCAGTGAGGGTTAAGGCTCTTAGAAGTAAGACACCATTTTGATTAATGGTAGCCTCTTCTTTGGGACTCATGCAGCACCGTGCCAGCCTTGTGCTGCAGAGACATGTCTCAAATCGTGTCATCGATGGCTTGAAATGCTAGCAGATAATTTTCAGATAACCATTTCGACACAGATCATTCTCTGACGTGCAAACAAATTATTTGCATAAAGGGGGAAGAACCTTCATTCCAGAGAAGTTGCTGAAGCAGTAACAAAGTCATCCTGGTAACCCGTTGGTAGTCTTGTTTGTGTCATTTGGGGATAACGTGGTCGCCGTCTCATTCCCACATAGATCCTCCAGTCTCTGTAGTTCTAAGAAGCGTTAGTTTTGAAACTGCAGCATCTTGAGATGTGCTTTTGTATCGCATTTACTTGCTTAGCTGCGAGGGAGGCAGGACTAGTTAGATTCTGCTTCAAGTCCCTTCTTGTCCTCTTCTGGGTGGGGGACCTGGATCCTGGAGGGTTTGAATGTTTGGCTTTTCACTGTTCCCTTCCCCACAGGTCAAATCCCTTTCAGATGTTAAGCAATAAGATGTGCTGTGTTTCAGTCTGATTACTCCGAGTATAAACACAGGAGTAGATTACATGCTTTAGCCTCTCTATCACGAAAGGAGTAAGATTTATTTGCATGAAACTTCACTTGATTCTACATTGAAAACTGTTCTTTTGTTTTTGGGGGTTTTTTTAAGGTGCTGGGAACCCAAATTGCAAAGTTGCCATTGTAATGGGCAAAACCAAGAACTCCTCGGCATCCAGGTAAGGATTCCTGGGAGAGCGTTACCTAAGACCTGCTTCCTGGAGCATTCACTGCTTGCAGCCATGTTAAGTGAGGTACCATTAATTGCCTTGATCGATTGGACATGCTCCTGACCTACAGGGGAGTTTTAAACCTGGGCGTGTCTCTGTCGCTGACCAAGCTCCTGTTCTGCCGCCAGCTGTGTAGTATATGAAACAACAAGAGGAAGAATTGCTCACCTAGATGAGAATAAACCCAAAGCTTGTCAGAGCTTCCCTGAACAGAGTGGGTACGAGTGGCATAACAGAGACCTGCTGAGTTTTGCACAAAGTCACCTGTAGGTCTAGGAAGTTCAGTTTGAAACATGGGGCGTTTGTTATGAGAAACTGTGTGTGAGCAGAGAGCATGGCACAGCTTTCATCTGACCTACTCGTTCCGTTCCTAGATCTGTAAATATAATACTTCCCTCTTCTTGTTTAAAATAAAGTCGTTACTCGACTCTTAGTGCCAGACTAAACTGCCTTTTACAAAAAGTCAGGCAAGTGATAAATAAAATCCTTTGTGACTGGTTCCATTGAAAGCACATGGCTTGTAATGCCAAAGAGTTGGAATGTTTGTATCTCTGAGTTGGATTCCGGCCCAAATTCCGCTGATTATCAGGTTTGGCTAGGCTCCAGAGAAGCAAACAGTAACTTGTGTACAGCACGCAGGATGGTTTGTCCAGCGGCTGTGCAGACGGTGGCATCCCAGCTCTTGGGAGCTGAACAGAAGTTCATGGAGTGGTTTATGTGACGCTGCACGAGAGGCCGAACTCAGCGACCTGGGATGTCACCTCCGGTTCTGTGTGACTAATAACTGACCTTAAATATTCGGAAGGAATTTAAACAGGGGGATTTTTTTTTCCCTAAACTATAGGCAAGCCAAGACGGTGATGATAAACATGTTTAGAGGACAAAAAAGAAAGGCAAGATGGGGAGGGGATGAACAGGGTGGTACAGAGGTGTTTCCACAGAAGTGACGGCAGTTTTTCAGTCATGGTGCATTAGATGCCAGTGGTACATTCGTACCTGTTGACTGGTGAGTCACAGAGTGTTGCAGTCAGGCAGGATAATGCAGTCCACGTAGGCGAATCCCAGTGTTGGCTCTATGCAAGTGCTAAAT
>WEIS01004751.1:0-20419 GCA_013389965.1 Todus mexicanus | reverse complement strand
TTTTCAATCTAGGATATTCTGCGTTTCTGTGATCTTTTCTCATATGTGAAAAGTATAATGTCATGCGATACTATGCGGGACTTTTTCCTACAAGATGCTCATGGAAGTTACATGGGTGGATAGTACAGAACATGTTAAAATTATCTGTAGGGAAAGAAGAAGCAATGAAAATCTTCTGGCAAATATAGGTCACCTATTTGTGCAAGTTAGTTTCACAGTTCACTGCCTAGCCTCCCAGTTTTTTTACCTGAGGAGGGTTGTATAGCTAACACAGAATAAATATGTGCTACATAGACTGTGTTAATGCTATTTAAATACATTCTTGAGGAATGAAATTAAGAGTAATACAGCTAAGTAATAAGAAAAGTATTGGAGCACCAACATAATGAAATTAGTATAGTTATACAGCATTAAGTAATCTGTGCAAAATATCTCAAGTATGCTTACAGTTACAGCAAATACATAGTTGCATTATTTGATAAATGTCTCGTGTGGTCATATCTTTTAATATTGCATTCCAATGTGGAAGCCCAAATGGGTTTTTTGTTGCTGTTAAATTTTAGGAACTGGATGTTAAACAAATCTTCAAAACATATTCCCTGCACATACAGAAGTAAGGTACTACTTCTGTTTGTAGTTTTGTTATCAACTCTGGTCACAGAGTTCTTGCTGTGGAGGCCATCTAAATGTATTCATTTCACAGATGTAGTGCCAAATTAGAGAGCTATGAAAAATTCCACAGCTCAGCACTGAATTTACCCTTTATCATGAAAAATATAGCACATCCTCTCATACAACTGAAACCTCCTTGTCTTGGAAAAGATGGCTTTTTTAACCTGGATCAATTCTCTGGTAAGACTCGCTGGAGGGCAGCACAAGCAGCTGTGCCAGCACCAGGGCAGGGAGTGGGCGGTGGACAGAGCTGCTACTTTTGGTAGCAGTGCCAATTTCTACTGGCTTAAGGTGTTCATTTAACCACAGCTTGGGTATGCAGCTCCATAGTGACTGAAGTCAGGCTAGATTAGTGCTTTTACAATCCCATGACATTTCCTTCCTTCCGTCAGCTGCTCACAGACACCTTTCTTCTCTTTGGCACAAGATTTTTATTTATTCCTTTGTGAGCCAATTTCGGTAGCAAAATGGACAGAACTGTACATTTTCTTCCTGATTTAATTTTGTATTAAGTGAGCTTTCCAAACTGACTCATCAGAAGGTCGATATGACACTATGGGCAGTGGTACGAGAGAGCAACGTAAAGCTGTTGGCAGGATTGCAGCATCTGACTTGTGTTGGCTTAAATAATCTTGGAAGTAAAACTATTTTTTGGCAGTCAAAACTTACCTAAGCTAAGCTGCTGCAGTCCTGGCTTCTCTTTCCTGGCTTCATGTTCCTGCACCTTCTTCCTGTAGACATTCACATCTGTGGAAATTGCGTTGGTACAGGGATCAGCTAAAAAACGACTATATTTTTGTTAAGTAGGATTAGTTTTCAAATGGTCCATCTCCTGAACCAGCTTCCTTTCTGGTCAGATAAGCACGCAATTTAGGTTTGTTTAAGCTGCCAAGGGATTGCAATTCAGGGTGATATGGTTTATTCACCTAAAGATCTTCTCTGTTGGATGAAGAGGGTGGAAGTGAAAGCAGCCAGGGACAAGAGCTCTGCAACATGCGAATTGCTCCACTCCTCCTGCTGGGTGCTTCCTCTTTGCAGAGATAGTTGTTGTTGGGGTCTGAAACATGCACACCGAGCTTGAAAGATAACCCAGGAGAAGCGCATTCCTCAGTTTCCTACTGCAATGTGTAGAAGAGGTCTGAAGTCTGTGCACAAGTTGACAATTACAACAAAAGCTCCCAGCATGTTCCAGTCTGTGTATCTTCCTGCAGACTGCAGGCCTGCGAGTATCTCTGGCTTACTGTCTATAGGCAAAAACTAGATGCAGACTTGAACATAAAAATTCTGACAGCTTTAAATGAGTCAGATTTTTCTGAAAACCTGTCCTGTGAGCAGTGTGGCTTCCTGATACTGCAAGGTCTCCTTTTAAAAAGTTCCAATGGATAGCTTATGCTAAACATGCACAAATAAATCGTATATACAGTAATTTAACTTTAAATAAGCACAAACCAGAAGGAAAATGAAAGGAAAAATCCTTCCTTGTTGTGTGTATTTCTGATACAAAATAACACTGAAAAGTGAATCTGATAGGTATAAGTGTCTCTGAGAGAGTTGTGCGTTTTGCTGGAAAAGCATATAAAATATATTGATTTTTAAGATAAGATATTTTCGTTGTATTTATTGTCTTACATATACTAAAACAGAGCTTTCCCTAAGGCTGATTTATTTATAAATTCATACTTAAAAAAAATTTTCATATAATGACTCTGAAGAAGTTGCAATATGGTAAAAAAAATATTGACATTTTTACAAGGAATACTATAAATTAAAACCTACCATTGCCTTTTAAGCTACCCAGTCTCATAGACTGTATAGAGAATATAAATAATACTGAAAAGACAAATGTGAGAGTACCAGAATTGATCTTTTTTTTCAAAACGTGTCGCCTTGGGAATGCATGTGCTGCCCTGCTGCTGCTCTTCACAGCCAGTAATACCTGTGCTTAAACCCATTAATTTATCTTGTCATGAGGCTCTGATGAAGACTCTGCAGGCTTCGGAAGGAACCAGCTGTTTTGTTTTCAAGGAACTTTGCTGAGAAGTTTGTGGCAACTCAGAAAAAAAAGTCATTGCATTCTGAATCTGCAGATATCCAACTGGGAACCTGTTTTATACATCCAGAATCTGTTACATGTGACAAACGTGACATAGATCTGACATCTGTATGTGTCCTATATGTGTCATGAAAGCTTTCCTTTCCTCAGTTCTAAGGTTGACATTCCTCAACTGTCACATCAGGGAGTATGCTGTAAATAAAGTGACTTGAGGGTCAAGGAGTGAAGGGACACAGACTGACCCAAGAAGAGCAAGACTAGTTTTTAACAGTGTTTCAGGTATATTATATTTTTTGAGGCATACGTTTTTCCTTTGTTGTTAATTCCAATTAACTGCTTGGGTTTGTGCTCATAGCTTAAAATGTTGATCATGGCTGTAGAAACATAGACACATTTCCTTCTCCCACTGCTGCTCCTGGAGCAGCATCCCCTGTCACAGGGATAGTGCACATATCTGAGGATTTAGATCTCTCTACAAGATTTGCCAGAGGACATCTGCCAGAGCCCAGAGAGGTAACAGCTGTACAGGGCAGGGTGGAAAATTTTGAAAGAAAGCAAGTACTGATAAGGAAAGAAGACAACAATTTTTATCTGCCTAGGGCAGCAAAAACACTTGCATCAGCTCTACTCAGTTTTAATAGGGATTTTACTCTGATTTTGTTTAGTTTTCCCAGGGAATGTCATGATGTGTGTTTGCATTGCATCTGGTCACCTTATTCCATTTAGAGTAATTATTCTAAGCAGAATACTTTTTAGGGTTGTTTTTCAAAATGCAAATCTCATCAACTTAATGAATACCCTCTGAAAGAGTCCTGCACTCAAAAAGCTGCATTGTTTCATGAGCTGGTCCTACCAGTTTGAAGGTGTTATTTAGAGACATGGAAAAGGTAGTTGCTGCTAAAACACATACTGGGGAAGAGAAAGAAAGACCTAAACAAATGTGTTGCCGTGATAGGTGAAAGAAAAGCTATATATCTGAAGATTGCCAGCATTCAGTGTGAAGGTTTGATAAAGGTTATATTATAAAGTTTTTCCTTCCTTCCACGAGTCTTGGTATTTACTGACTAAACTCAAGTCTCTAACCTGCAGAATGATAAAGGCTATAAACCAAGATAGTGTTTGTTTAAATTTTCAACCTAGTTTTCAATGGTGTTACTGATCCTCAAGAACCTATAGTCTCACAGTAGCATCCAGTGAGTACAAACAGTTGTCAGTTCTCTAGAATTCAACCAATTTGTTCAACTCTACACATGCAGATGGAAATAAAATCAGTCTTCCTCAAATGAGCCTTAAAGATGGTGTTCAAGACGCAGATTGGCTTGTGCCTAGAATGTGCCATACCAAGCAGTAAGAATAGAAGACTAGATTACCTGCAAAGTTGCTAATGAGGCTTCAGAGATTCTTGTTTCTCATTATCTGCTCACTGCAAGTCCTTACTACAATAATCTTGCTACACCGATACTAAGAGTAAGCTCTCATTGCCTTTCCTCAAAGAGCTCATAAGGAAGCAACATTGCTAGCTCGTCATGATCAAATAGAAATAGTTTTCCATTTTTTCTTCCTGAGAGGGCTCAATGAGAACTGCTTGCTCCCTATGGGAGAATGAGCTGGATCCCGAGGGTGACCATACCTCACTGGTAGATGTGTCTGGCTACAGTGGGCAGAGCTGGGGGCAGTAACAGGGTTCATCAACAGCCTCTGATATGAAAAGAGAAGAACCAGGGCCAGGGACCATCCAGAGGCTCCTGTCAGGAGCTAAAGCAGAAGAGGCTGGAGTCAGTACCAGAGATAAGGCTACAACATGAGGCCAAAGTTCATTCAAGGGACAATACCAGAGGCTGGACTAAAAACGAGCTCCAACATATGACCACAGAGGCCATCAAGGAGACAGGCTGCCCACAGAATAGGTCCGTGAGCATCCAGGGGGAAGGGCCAGAGACAGAAGTGGGAGATTGACACTGCTCCAGCACAGCCGCGGCAAGGTCCAATAGTCCCATGCTGAGATGAAATGGGGATCCTGGGCCTATGGGCAAAGGTAGGGGAAGATAGGCCCCACATGAAGCTGGTCAGAGCCATTAAGGCCTATAGGTGCTCTCAGAGCCCTGAAATTTCCAAAGGAAACCTTCCTGAGCTTTTTTTCCATCACTCCTGAAGAAAAGTACCCTAAACCCCAATAACCATTTCAAAAAGACATGACTAATCTGTCTTTTACCCTCCTCCTCTTACAGAAACAGCACTGAAATGTTGGGCTTGCTGTGGAAAGACCCCTGGGTCAGGCAAGGTCCTACACAGCTCTTATGTCCACAGTTCCTGCTGGGCTCAGTTCTCAGGAGTCACACTGAGGCAAAATACCAACAAGAAGTGGATTAAAAGCCTAAAGCTCATTTGGGAAGCAGCAACTCCAAAGTCCTGCTGAGTTTCTACCAGCACGCTTTCATTTGGGGAAGAAAAAAACAAAACGCAAGCTGTTAACACCAATCATCTGAGGGTCGCTGGGTTGCAGATTTAGTATGAAATCCTCGCTCTGCTAACTTCATTAGCAATTTTGGGATTGACTTCAATGTTTTTTTTCACCTGTTATCTTCTTATACTTAACATGATGCATTTGGAGCTGAGGAACTTACAAACAAACTGTGCATAAATGCTAAGAATCAGCCCATAGGCTTGTTCTCCAGCTGACAGATTTAAAGCCCTCAGTTACACGCTTTCTGGCATCAAACTGGATTTTCAATGCTCAGCTTGCCTTTTGATTAAGCTTTGCACCATGGGTAAGGTGCATTAAAATACAGGCCCTGTGATCTCCCAGCCATTAAGAAAGAAAAAGAAATAAGAACTAAAGGAAGTTTAAATAGAAATATCCACTGTACTGGGGAAAAGGATGTTTATACATAAGAGGCAAAGCTAGGAACTGAGCTAAAAGAGAATGGAAAAGACAATAAAGTCACATGTTATCAAATAATCTACAGCTATTAACTTATAATAACAACAATAATTACCTGTAGCTAGTACCTAAAGCTTTAGAAGAGAGTGGATATACTTCTTTAATCTGTATAGGTTTGTCTGAATATGAAAAAGTTAGTCAGCATGGGCAGATAGCAGTTGTTCAGGGCTGCCTTGCAGAGATACCATGGGCCCAGGACTCCCCCTGAGTGAGAGAAGAAACAAAAATAAGCCCCTAGTTCCTCTTATGGGTTAAAATATGAGACCTGACCTGATTGCTGTCTACAGCTACATTGTCTCACAGTCCCTTGTTTCAGTGATGGATGGTATGCTGTATCTCTACTACTGTAAGTTGTCTCAGGAAAGTACAGAAGCAAAGAGCTGGATGAGACAAGCTCCTCATAGCCAAAGGCCATTAAAAAATTTCAGGCTTCCTGGAAATATAGCCTGGCAAGGCACCATTTAGGCTGCATCCTGGGGTGACTCTTTTCCTTGTTCTTCAAGATCACATTTTCACTGATGTACCCACTAAGCTGCTGGGTTCAGACCATCCTCCCGCTCTGTTTTTAGGGTCCTGCCAGTGCTACTTCTAGCACATCTCCAAATCAGGGATTTCACAAGAAACCCAGCTCTTGCTGTGGTGCATGTGCTTTGCCACACCAGCTGATCCCTCTGTGAAGGCAGATGTGGATCACCTCCCCTTGGTCTGCTCCCAGAGTGTGGGTGTTGAGGCCAGTCTCCTGGCTGGAAATTTTGCTGGCTCCATTTCGACTGCTATCTGTCTCAGTAATAGTGTCCTCAGTAGATGCCCCTGATTATTTTGATCTAAATTATGAGACAAGGACATGTAAATGTCCTGGTTTACCAGACTTTCTTCCTCCTGCTGCTAACTGCAGAGCTGCAGGAACTGCTAGAGGGCCTGACAGAAGGCGGGGAGAATCGACAGCCCATGCTCACTGTCATTTTTTCTGGGACTCTTTATGCAAGTGATTGGCACCTTCACTGAGGGAGCTGTCACTTCTCATCATCTACTGGCATTTAGATGTTTCTAAAATATCCTGCATATTTCTGTGAGCTACGTCACCCTCTAATTTAGCAAATGTGTTCTAATTTTTAAATAGAGTTTTGTTTATTTCTAATGTGCTAAGGCACATTTTTTCTGCTTTGGAAGTAGATCAAAGATTACCTAGGTGAGACTGTGGATATATTTGGGGATTTGCTGCCATCTGCAGTTGAAATCTGATATTAATCCCAGTATACAAATGACCCTTCCCAGTATCTTCAAAGACCTTCAAATCTCAGACAAGCGACAAGACATTCATTAATTACTACCATTTTGTTCCAACTACCAAGTTGCTGCTCTAGCTGAAGGGAAGTGTTTGCATAAAATGATTTAACTTTGTCTGTCTGTAAAGTTCATTGACAATCCAGACAGATAGTAAACCCTCACAGTCATTTATTCTGCTGTCGTTTTGGCCAATTTTGTTCTGTTCCCAGTCTGTAAACACTCAGAACAAAATCCTATTGTTTAGACTTTGAGCATGAACTTTTCAGAAACTTTCCAGCCTTAACACAGAACTTGAGTGTTTCAAGTGTGAGAGTTGCACATCTGTATTTCCTTAACTAGACTATCTCCTTGTTTCTGCTTTAAAAGAAAGTAGGATGACTGCTGGTGATGTAAGATACCTCTCCCTATTCTAATGCAGTAGGTTTTCTCATTTAATATATGGTGGATCCCAGTATAGAACAGGAAAACATTAAAGCCAGCATGCATCAGGCTTGTGTCAAACAGAACAAGAAAAGTGATTTTAATCACACCTACCTTTACAGTACTGCTGTCATTCTAGGCACCAAAATATCTAGAAAAATGTCGATTCATCAATGGATGTTTGGGATTGCAAAAAAATCCCTCCAAAATACAGCAACCAGTTAATACTTCTACAAATTTTATAATTTTGTAGATAATGCATATAAAATAGTAGTATAGTTCCTCACACGTCCTGCAAATAAATACAGAAATAAGTAAACAATTACATAAATGAATGAGAATTGCACAAGGGAAGTGGATAGAGATGATTAAATTATTGTGGCATGAACATTTTCAAAGTATGGCTGGATAGTTTTGTAATTTTTCTTTCAAATTAATCTAGTCAAACAACTCTACTGAGGTGTTATGACAAGAAAATATTTTTGACTCTCTGCATAAGAAAGCAAAGTATTAGTTTCTGTAATAGTTAAAAAGTCCTTCCTGTACTTTAGTAAAGGAATTGCATCCAATTTCACAGGCATTGGTTCTGACTCCTCTAATAAAGCACATTTACAAGTTAAAAATCTCTGCACCTGTAAAGATTTGATATGACAATCTCATTTGATTTTCCCATCTCTGCAAGCCATAGCAAGATGAAGAAGTATTATGGGTCTGATCCTCAAGGACCGTAAATCAGTGTTTCTTCAGTGAAGCCAGTGGAGCAGCACTGATTGGTAGAAACAGAAGATCTAGCTCTAGGTTTTAAGTGTTTTATAAACACTCCACTCAAACTGAGAAACATACATGATGTTTCAAATAATAGTTTGCTTTCTGCATATTATAGTTTATGCTTTTTTGCCCAATTTGGAATACTTAAAGTATTAGCAAATATAATAAAAGTACAATATAACTGATCAGCATGGAGTACATCAGATTACTATAGTTTAATCACTGAGTGAACTGCCAGCTTGTTTTTGCAGTCACACAAAAGCGATGTCTTAATTTCTTCTGACAAATGGAGATTGTAACTTATGCAGATGGTGCATAGATGAAACATGACTGGTTAAATTTTGTCAGCTTGTCTTTTTCCCAAGAGTGCTTAACACAGCAGTCCTGAAGTTTCAATGCTGAGATCAAGGTCAGAAATTGTAGCCATTGTCAATGAATTGTTTAGGTGATCAAGAATTTGTCATAAGGCATTTGAGGAATCCTGGGAGTGTTACTGTTCACTAGGGAAATGGACATCTCTTGCTTGCATTTATTTTCTCCCTTTCCTGTTCATGGGAAGACTCCAAAATCCCCAGATACGCAGAAGTGCTCACATGTCTTCATCAGCATCTGTGAATCGTGGAGCTCAGGTTTAGGTTATCACAGAATCACAAGATTTCCTAGATTGGAAAAGACCTTTAGGATCACCCAGTCCAATCATTAACCTAACACTGAGAAGAACTAGACTAAACCCTATCCCTCAGCACTATATTGACATCTACTATGGAACCTTGAGCAAATTGCTTAATTTCTTTTTAGTGTTAAATTTAGGTGTTAATTTTCACATCAGGAAGTCAGTAATACCTGGATGACAAGTATTACAAGATTTAGTTGATGAAAATGTTCTGAGACTTTTGACTTAGTGTCCCTTAGATGCTCTTACTATGTATTACGTGATTCGGCTGATGGCGAGCACGTTCAGAACGAATAAAAACTGTAGATATAAAAATTATCTTGTGTAAAACTGTGCTACTAAATTAAGCTTTTTACTGTAATATGTTCAGATTGTATCTTTGTAACACAAACTATTTCCCCAAGCTTGCATTAGTAAAGGGTGTAATCAAAACAAATACTGAAAGAAACTTTAGTTTACTTGTTTCTTAAATTACCAGTATATTTCAGAGCGCCTTGCAACAACCTGTCAATAAAAGAAAAATAGTCTCTAATAAATTTCAAACTTGGCTTATGCTTGACCCCACTTGCCTTTCTTCTGGAAAACCACCAATAATGACTGCCACGGAAATCAAGCAAAACTCTCCTTTACTTCCTCTATGATCAGGTACAGTCGAGCATGTACGTGAGAAGAGAGAGAAACAGGGAATAAAGGATTACCAGCTCATTTGAGAAAGAGGTGGTTTGCTCCCACTCCTTTATCAGTTGACCAAGGAAAAGAAGGGAGGAGAGAAGGGAACTGAAAAGTCCTCAAGTGTCATCTAACTTGAAAGATTAGGAGGGAAAAGTAGTGGGAGCTCTTAAAACTGTCCCTGTGTTGTCCCTTGTGAGGAGAAAACATGTAAGTACAAGTAAACAGGAGAAAGAGCTGGGAAGAGCAGTGGAGACTGTTGGAGCTTAAAGGCATAGAACTGTAAAGTCCTGTAACATAAGTAATGGTGACAACTTTTGTATTGAAGGTCAAGGCACTTGATTTAATATTCCTTGGAATATTAACAATACATTCTGTCACGGAGCTAGGGAGCAAGGGGAGTTCAAAAATCAAGAGAACCAAAATGTATCAATATTATCTGAATAAGCCCATGTTTTCAGGGGCTAGGAAGCAGGGATCTGATAGAAAACCATCACATATTTGCTTTCTTTCACATTTCTAGAAACTGTGTCCATGTGTAGTCTGAAGATTCCACATTTAGCCCAGGCCTCCTTGAGACCTGGCAGCTCTCTGAAACAGCAGTTTTGACTATGTGATGGGATAACTGGAAACATTTCCTGGGCACGCAGGTCTGCAGCATGCACACTCCTAGTCTCACATCCCTCAGAGCCAGTGTACCTACTATACACATGCTGCATACAATGTAAGGCTCTGCAATGCATGCTCACCAAGTCCAGCATCTTTTGGAAGCACCAGTCATTCTGTGAATTCAGTGATGGGTGTACTTCTACAGAGATCATAAAACCGTATCGTAGAATCATAGAATGGTTTGGGTTGGAAGGGATCTTAAAGACCATCTAGTTCCAACTCCTCTGCCACAGGCAGGGATGTGCTAACAAGAATTATAGTCATGTTGTGGAGTGGTGGGTACTGTTGATTCCCTCAGGGTTGGATCAAGCACTGATATGGTTATACCAGGATTCTTGGTCCATCAGTTTGTGTGCTCCCTGAACTGACGGAGGCACCCACCCGGCACCTGCCTCAGTGTTCCTGACTGTGGGAGCAGGCTTGATCCTTACAGTATGATCTGCACAGAGTATTTTGTTTATTGCCCTACTCCAGCTTTGGTGGCCAGGTGCAGAGTTGCCTGTCAGGTACCCTGTGACAGCAGCAGGCACACGATCAGCACTTCACATTATCCTTTTCCCTGGTCCCTGGTTCCTTGCTTTGCTGTCCTTCCATCATCCCTTCTCTAACCCAGTGTGCTCCTGAAAAATCAACCTGTCCCTTATTACTTTTCCCACTTTGGTCCTTGTTTTGCTATATCAGCACCCATATTTGATATTTCTCGTACCATTACCTAGGTCATCTTGGCCTCTTATGGGAATATTAATAACAATAACAACCTATGTCATATTGGCTTTGCTAGATTGCACTCCCCAAAATACCCTTATTACTCCCTTCCAGTTCCCCAATTCTCTGTGAAGTCCACCTATAGCTCACCTCTCCCCCTATAGCCTCCTGCAGTGTCCTGCCATCCATGGTGTCACTGTCCATCACGTGTGGCTGTGTCTTACATTGCTATAGCCACTTCCAGCCCTGTCTCACCAGCTCTTTCCCACCATCTCTTTGGTTAGCTGAGGCTTTGGCAGTGGCCCAGTCACCTCCTGGCAGCTGTGCTGGCTTCATGGGCCTCTGAGTGGTTGGGTTTGCTTTGTTGGGTATTGTCGCTCAGCGTGGGTGAGTGCAGTGAAAAAACCATGGTGAACCCAGGAGCGTGCCCAAGACTTGTCCTGTGTGAGGAAGGAGCCATCCTGGTTTCTCTGGGTGAAGAGAATTTGCTTGTTTGTTGTACAATGGTGAGTTTGATTGCAATTTAGTTCCCTTTTGGGAGCTGTGTGTTATGAATAAACTAATAACCTTGCAGCTGACATGATGAGACGCCCTACTTTTAATGATAGCTCAGATCTAGCTGCTAAAGGTAAATGGGGCAGAGCCAGCTGAGGGAAAAGCTTTAAAAATCTGAGCAGCTGGCGGGTACTGAGGTGACTGAGGAACAGAAAGCAGTAAATAAGGATATGTAATGAAACTTGTTCTTGATGAAGAGGTAATTATGTTTTGTAGAGGGTACACTAATTTATCTATGTGGATTTTTGCTTAATTTTGTGGTAATTCACACACTATTTGAGAGCTGTGAGTTGATGTGAAGTGAGAGGCTTTGCAGCTGAGGGTGTCTGGCGGTATTTTGTCTTTGACAATAGTTGTGGGACCTGCTGGGTAGAAAGACGGAGCAGAGCAGAACTAGGTAGAAGGGATTAAACCTAAACTGTAAATGACTAATTCAGTCTCTTAAGTGGACTGATAGTTGCCCAAAACTTCCTGTACTTGACTTGCTTTGAAGGAACAATAAATAAAGAGAACGAATGGTGATAAAGTGCTGCTGGGCTAGTACTGGGCTAGCAATTAGAGGTGGTGTTAGTATGGCACCAGAACAAAAGGAGCAGCTTTCATTAGTAATGTGATGCAATTAAGTACAGTAATGCAGTTAGAACACAGTTAAATGAGGCTAAAATTTGAAGTTTTATATGAGAATATTTGAAACTGGAAGTTTATCTGATTTTAAAAGCTTAGATGCTATCCTGAAATAATAGGGAAATAGTACATATGCTGTTAAATAAGGAAATGTGATCCAGATTGCTGCAGACATGTTTGACTGTCAAGATATAGAAGCCTTTATAACCAAATCTGAAGTAAGAATACGTAGGGACTTGCATATAAATGGAAAATG
The DNA here is from genome assembly GCA_013389965.1 of Todus mexicanus. NCBI lineage: Eukaryota > Metazoa > Chordata > Aves > Coraciiformes > Todidae > Todus > Todus mexicanus. The sequence continues at coordinate 8,127 of WEIS01004751.1, read as the reverse complement.
AGATGAAATGTGATGTATGTGTTTACTAAGAGTAGATTGTGTCAGCCTGACAGATTTTTTTATTAGTTCTCCATAGTCCAGTAAATTATTTGATACACTACTATGGAGTAAATCATTACCTGAGAAGACAAAAATTGGTAGAAAAATGTGGAACTGATGGAAGCCAGACCATTCACAGAGGTTCACAGTGATAGGATGGGAGGCAAAGGACACATATTGCAACAAGGGAAATTCTAATTAGATGATATGTGGTTTTTTCACAGTGAGCAGGGTCAGATTCTGGATCAAGTTGTCCAGGCATAATGTGAAAATTCCACTCATGAAGAGTTTCAGAGCATGATCCTGAGCTATCCAAACAAATATACAAGTTGACCCTGCTTCGAGTGACAGGTGGGATAGAATGATGTCCAGAGACTGCTTTCAAATTAAATTATTCTACAGTTCTTTGAAAGATTCTATTCCAAGGCAAAATTTATGGATGAAAGGATGCTATCAGCGTATTTTTGCAAGCATGGATTCTTGGGACTCTTAAAATATTTTCATGTGTTCCAGTTGGAGAATGCTGAGAAGATTTGGGAAATAATGCCTGTGTGTAGGAAGATTAGTGTATAGATCAGAAAAAAATAAGAATGAAGCTATAGCAGTGAAACAATTTTGTGCACTGCTATGTAAAAACCTGGGGACAATAAGCATTTTGAAGGGAATAAAAGGTTCAGATGAGGGTGTATTAGCTGACTGCCACCCAGCAAGGCCACTGGTGCCGATACAGCTGTGGGAAAGGCAAATATAGTTCTAAGATGATGGAAAGACACCTCCACTATCAGGAAAGATGAGTTCAAACCCAAGTTCATCAGGTATTGGGGGAATGGAGAGTTTGTTTTCCCGAAAGGATGACTTACTTAGTTTAGGAAGATTAGACTGAAAACTAAAATGCTTAATGATTTTAGGTACATCAAGGTGGTAAACATCATGATAGATGGAAGCCTGTTTAAGTTACAGGACATGATGTTACGTCCAGAATGGCTGGGTAGAAGATTAGTAAATGCCAAAGAAAGTTACAAACCACCAGAGCATCCAAGTTCTGAAATAGCTTTCCGGCAGGAGTAACAGAGCTTAAAAATTATCTAGGCCTTGGCTTGTGCTTGATCTGCTGTTAAAATAGATTATTTGATATGGATGTGGGGACAGCAGAGGACAAGTGTTGATGACTTTGGAACATAAAACTGGAAGGAACGTTCTTTCTAGAAATATAAGCAGAACAGTTTGATGAAAAGCTACAGTAAATCTCTCGAATTCTTAAATGTCATAAATATTAAAGGGTTGTTTTTTCTCCAATGGATTCAGGACATCTTGAGCCACCAGAAATAGCAAAAAGTATTTATTATCAAGGAGGTTTAGTCTCAAGAACTGTTTGCACCAGTGTCCAAATGGTTGTGATGGCCTTCTACTGTGAGGAGTTGCATGGTAAATGGTTCTGTTCTGCCTTGGCCTAAGGGAAAGGTACCTTCAGCAGAAAAATTGCTCTGGTTGCTGATTTTGACAGAAGGCAGACTGTGTGCAGGAATCCCTTTAGGTGAAGGACAGACTGTGTCTGAACTTGACCTGTTTAATAGTTGGCTCAGCCGTGTCCATTTAAAACCATTACAAGGGTCCCATCATGGTAAGGGGGCATGTAAGTCGTGTTACATGTTTCTGCATCTGAGGAAAGCAAAGGCACTTTTGAACATGACAAAAAACCTGTCTGCGTTTGGGCTTTTTTCATTTAGTCTAAGCTCTGGGCATTTATCAGAAATTATTCTAAATGTTCACTGCATTGAAAGGTTCCTTAAACTTAACTGCTCTGCAGTGTTCTTACATACATCTCTTGTTTGCAAGGATGACCTTCACGTTTCCTGAAGGAAAATCACAGTTCTCTATCTGAACGCACAAAGAATTCTTATTTTGATATAAAATAAATTAAACCTATACCATGGCTGGCTGAAATACATGGCTGTACTGTTCTTAAAGCAGTGGTCTCATGGGTAGAAATGAAAAACCTTGTTTTATAGAAAATACTACAGTAATAGTCCTAAATTTGTAGCCACTGCTGAGAAAAACTGTAATTGAATTTGTTAATACAAATACATATGCTATTTGTATGTGGTAGCACTAGAACCATTTTTGAAAGAGGCAAACAGAGAATACAAATATGTACAAAGTGTTAATCTGACACTTTTGAAGTTTCATCTGAATAAAACAGTGCAATGCAAGGTTTTGGTAGGGGACGTGGTAATGTCTTCAACAGGATTAAAGTGTATTTATTTTCCTTTCAGAATGAATTATAAATGTCACCGTTCTGCACAGCTGAAAAAGCCTGAATTAATTAGCCTGTCACCTGAGAGCTTTCGCCCTTTCTAGAAGGGAATGAAGTGCTTTGAAAGAGCACTGGAAAGGGCCCTCATCCTACTTGACCTTTCCAGAGATGCAGCAGATAGATCAATAGGGAAGTGACTGCAATGAGCTGGCACCTTGCAGAGAGGGTATACTTCAGGAGTGCCAAAACAGGTTATAAAAACATGGAGGTTGACTGCTTTGTTTTATGAAGAGGATCTCCTGTCATTTTGGTTAAGGCTGAGGTAACTTCCAACCACTTGGTCTGTTCCTTGACTTTATTTTTTAAAACTTGTCTGTGTCTGTATCTTTATCACAATCAAACCCTTCTTCGTTCTAAACCAGTGGTGATGTGGATTTATGGTAGCTAATCTTTGGGATGTGAACAACCTGAGGCAACTGGAAATGGCACTCTGAGGCAGAAATTTTAAAGATAAAATGGACTTCCTGTAGTTGTTTTCCTTTTTTTTTTTTTTTTTGGCTCAAAATCAAAGCTAAATAGCATCCCCATAAGAACCTCAAATGTGCCCTCATTGGTGTCGGTAAGAACTGGTGATGACTACAAGCACATACAATCAGAGTAGTTCATACGCTGCTGCAAGGTTTGTGCTCTCTCTGGGACGTTGATGCAGTGGTTTATTCCTGTGATCCTCGGTCAGCTGTTTCCTTGCACCTGGAGAAGAGTATAGAGAGGGAAAAGTGTTGTGGCTGGAAGTGCACATGCTAGATTCTTCACCTGAGGTTGAATTCTACCAAATAAATCTTCTCTCTGACACCTGTTATGAAACATTTGTCTTCCAATGTTGAAACCCAGCTGTGAGGTGTGATGTAAAATAGCAAATTATATGTAGTGAGTTAAGTATTTAGTATTAAGTATTTAGTTATGGGGCAGAGGGAATTCTATTTTCAGAGCTTCCCCTGCCTTTTTTACTTATTTCCCAACAAGCACATATATATATATTGTTTTGCTTTAACCTTTTGTCTGTATTGGTAGCCTCTGAACATCAGCTGGCTAACCAAGAAAAACACCGAGAGCTGCGTGATGAAGGTAAGTAATTAGTAATTATGTTGTTAATAGCAGCCAAAACAAGCACATTTCTCCTAGTCATTCTAAAAAGAGATATGAATATAAAAAATGAGTTAGTAAGGAACCATTGCATTGTTTATTGGATTGTTGCTCAACAGCAGAAATACCTAACTTGTAGTCACCACCCTTTTAAAATGAAGTCTTCTATCAGATCAGAAGCATTTGTCTGCTGAACTGTTCTGTGTTGCTGTGTATCTGAATGGCAGAGAAATGAGCAGCCAGGATTCATAAATTGTGCCTGTAGCAGCAAATCGAATGGTGTCTGGATGTTAATTTATTAGTATGGTGTCTGGCTCCTTGGGTGGGTCAAAAATTGCTGGAAAACAGGAGACAGGCTAAAGCTGATTGCAGTAATAAATGTTTTCAGCTGTTTCCTAATATGTTTAGTGATGAGGTCAGTTGCTTGCAAGGTGATGCTCTAGGCTCTGGCCTTTGTTTTGAGGACTTCTCTGTGTTGAAATTCAACAATTAGTGAAGGGAATTAATTCTTTCCCCCAACGGACTGTAACTGTAGCTTACAATCAATGTAGAGTTGTAGTCTTTTACGTGCTTCTTCTGGCTCAATTAATCTTGATTTCCCTTTATTATATATTGAGTGGCTTCATCAGGAATAATGGCCTGTGTCTTTACACCCATCCCCCTACACTGGTGATTAGGGCACTTATGTGGAAGGTAAGAAACAAGGGTTTATAGTATATTTGTATTTGTGCATCTAACTCAGGTAAGTCGCCGTGAGGGGTAAGAAGAAAGATGAGGTTAAAGTTACTGGATGTTTAGTCCAAGAATTATACTGATAAGTTTAAAAGTTCAATATTCTGTGATTTGATTTAGGACAGAAGGCTGGATACAGGATGCCTACAGACAGACTCATGAGTTATTTGTATAAGCAAGTACACTGTGAATGCTATTTGTTACGGCAAATCCCACATCTGGTGTGACTGTGCCAGAAATGTTCACTCTTGTCTATTGGGAAATGATGGTTGATGGGTATTGCCTTTCCAGACGTCAAGTACTCCATGGTAAACAGTGTTCATACTTAGAATAATATGGATATCAAGGGAAAAGATTTCCCTGCTTTGATCCTTCTGTGAACCCTCCTTGAGCATTTCATGAACAAAACTGTGGTGGTGTGTTGCTGTGGTTTTTCATCTGTCCTATCTTCTGCTTTACCTTCTAAATGTTCACTATAACTTTGAATGCCTCTGAAGGAAGTTTTGTGGGTGCTGCTCTCTAGAAACTTGTCCAACTAATTTATTGTTGTGCTTTGTGCTGTCCTCTTGCCCTCTTTGCAGGATTGTTCGCGGAGTGAGGAAGGCAGTATGGAATGACTTTAATCTTCAGTTCCTCTCTGTCACGGTTTGGGGCCAGGGCACCCCAAATCTGCAGCAGAACGCTCTCTCTCCCTCCCCACCCAAACAGGGAAGAAAGGAAATACAGGAGAGAGACTTATTGATTAGGAAAGGAAATTAGAACAGCTTTACTAAAAAATGAAATAATAACAATAATAATAATAAAAAGTAAATGTATATACAAATGTACAAAACCAGTATCGAACCCAACCCCCCAGATGGTAAATATGTCACCGTTCCCACTGATGCTGTGGAAGGGCCCAGCAGCAGATGGGAACCAGGAGCTGGATTCAGGGATGCGGCCCAGAACCTGGGGCCCAGACAAGGCCTGAGCTGGGGGCTGAGACCGGGGCTGGAGGCCTCAGGGCAAAGCTGAAGCTGCCAAGGCCAAATCGAGTGAGGAAGAGTCCCGAAGCTGAGAGAGCAGCTCGATCTCAGGGAAATGAAAGATGAAGGGCAAAATGGCGAAAGGGCCAAAAGAAGAAGGGCCGAGACCCTCGTGATCCCTCAGCTTTATACTGAATATGATGTATACGGAATGGAATGCCTCGTTGGCTAATTTAGGGTCTCCTGTCCAGTTCACTCCTCCCTGAAGGTGCAGCCTTTACTTTTCTGCACCCTTCAGTGTGGTACACAAAATCTAGCAGTGACCTTGGTTTGCATACCAATCCTTGGTACCAACAATAAACATGGAGCGTTATCACTGTTGGAAGCAGACACTCTGCAAAAATGTGCTGCTAACTTCAGACCGACTTAGCTGGAAAATAAAAATCATAGAACAGAATTGTTCTGTTCTAACCAAACCAGGACACTCTCTCTTAAAAAAAATCCAAAGCAATGAAAAGAGTTCTTAAATTTGCACCTTTCTTATCAGCCAGTCTTTCTATTTAAATATCTTTGGCTAGGACCTGTCTTCTGAGACACCGTTTGTTATAATTCTTTTGCGTTAAAACTGAATTTTTACAAAGGAGTTAAACTTGCTCCTGGTGCTCTGGCAATGAAGGAGATAGTAATCTCTTCAATGATCTGTGGAAATTGTTCTGTAGAAACCAGAGAGGCTATTAGAACTCCTCAAGTCCAAGTTATTGCCTGAAAGAGATTTTTGGCAAAGAGCGCTCGGTCTTCAGTGTGAAGAGCAGTAACCTACTTCACAAAATTGTTTAAGTACCTGAATATTCTTGTTATAGAGGTTCTTAACTTGATCACACAAAATGAGGAATAACCTGAACTGCTGTTTTAAGTGCACAGCAGCTTGCAGTTCTGCTTAAAATATGGAGTGAATAAGCAGTGGTGCTTCCTGACCTGCTAGGGAGGAAAACATTTTGTTTTGATTTTTCTGTTAGAACTTAACACAGTGAAACACACAGTCCAATAAAATGTTAATAACTCCTCCAGGGTAAAATGTAACCAACCTAGAAGTACGGCATGGGCGCTGCACAAGTCAATCACCTGTACTTCACATGGATGCATTTTTAACAGCATCTTCTCTATGTGGTGTTCCAGCTTAGTTTTTGAACTAGCCTGATTTTAATTAGTCTCCAGTGGAGTGAAAACAAACTCTTGGTAACCTGTCATATTTTTGTTGGTATGCTAATAGCACTGGTGGGATTTAGCTCAAATAGCGTTTAGGAGCTGCTGTTGATTTAGTGACCTTTTGATCCCCCCAAAAGGAATATTCAACCTGAAACTAGGTTCCTGGGCTTTCCAGGTAATGCATGGTGGTTAGATGCTTAAGAAGGGGATTGCTGGGCACCAGTGGAGTCAGAAAAGCAAAGCATTAGGAAGTGCCAAAGATAAATGAGTACCTAATTCCACGTGTAACTCACAGTCACAAACCCTCTCTTGGAAAGAAGGCTGACTTGTCTCTCTTGGAGCATGGCAAAAGCAAAGTGGGAATCATTGTAGCAAATTTGGCAATGGTCAAACCTTTCCCCAGCAGTATTAGGAAACTTGCAAGAGGAATTTCCTGTGAACTCTCACACCAGATGGCTGATCTGTCTTCTGGAGTTATGGATTTGTATAAATCAGTCCACATAAAGGAAGAAAATGAGATAATTATACTGGAGAAACAGGGAGGCTTCTGCTGTGATGTGGAGGACTAAGGTTTGTATCCTTGTTGCAGAGACAAGCTCCGACCTTGGGTTTTTATTGTTGTATGTGAGTAAGCACAGGTTAGACTGGATTGGAGAGAAAATACTCGAATACTAGAAAATCAGAACTGACTCATGATGTTTCACGCACTGACCTAAATTGTTGTCCCACATAGTCTTGCTGGTTGTTTTCTGGCCGTGGGTATTTTGGATGCTATTTATTATTCCCATCATGAGTCTGCCACACCTATTTTCTCACACAGGTCCCTGAAGTGACATTTCTCATGGAGTAGATGGTGACTGTGGGAAAATGGAGGTCTTGGGAGATGCATAGAACAACTTAATTTGCAAAAATCTTTTGTTGTAAATAACTTGCCATAGATATAGGCATGAGATTTACACAAATAGATGGATACCTGGCCCACAGACTTGTTTACAAATGGTTAACAAAGCCAACAAAGTGCTTAAATTGGATGTACATCTTCCTCCCCCCCTTTTCTTTTCCCGACATTTGTATACCTGAAGTGAATATCCAATACTAAGATAGCTCAAGCAATTCAATAGGTTGTTTTAGACCAAGTATTCCTAATTTGTCTCATGGAATAGAGACCTGATTTTAAAAGCTCTTCTACAAATCAATGTACTAATAAAGCCTGAGGAGTCTCCAAACTATCTTTCTCTATCTTGTGTGTTCTTGAACTGACTTTAACAGCCTGCAGTGTCAATTCTATTAAGCATTCAGCAACAAAGTAGGCAGTGCTCTTTATGCAAAAGCTGTTTTCCCAGACAGATAAACTACCAGGCTAAAGTGCAAATATGCTTGTTCCAACGATGAATTTAAGTTATTGCCTCTGAAAATGGTGCATATGTCCAAAGCTGTGAAACATCTACTTTCTTTTTCTTTTTTTTCCCCAAATATTCATGGGCAGAATAAGTCGCGTAACTGTAGTATTACCTACATCTATCCTGGTTTGCTAATTTCTACACTGTTCTACAAGAAATTGCAGATCATTCTTCAACTTCATTTCAGCAGCATAAAAGAAAAATATTTAGGTGCTCTTTAGATATTTAACCTCCTTTCGGGGCTAAAAGGAAGGGTAGGCTGGTGGATGAAGCACTGTGGTCAGAGAATTGTTCATTTGGCCGTAGACTTCCCATGTTACTATGGACAAATAAAACAGGTTTTATTCTTTTCATTTGGGACTCTAGTAATACTGCTTCCTTGCTGTCT
>WEIS01004745.1:0-59618 GCA_013389965.1 Todus mexicanus | reverse complement strand
GGGGGGGGGGGGGGGGCGTGTGGGGTATAACACCTAAAATGTGGTATACTCAGAGGCTGTGGGTATTTCTCAATATCTCTGTTCTATTTCTGGCAAGTGCTGCTACAGTGATAGGGCAAACTGCCTCACTACGGCTTTGGTAACTGCTTACCAGCCAGCTTCTCTGTAAAACTGAGGAAACATCAGAAAGCATTGCTGCTGCTTTTTCATTTCCTGAACAGTCTGGAGTTAGCAGGTTTGCCCCAAGTGCTATAACACTGCATAGATTTTGAACTATCTGTAACCTCTTGCACTTACAACAGGATTTGCTTGACAGAAGAAGCAATAGGTAGAAAGGAGGCCAGTTTCTGGCATTTAACAGCAAAACCATTAAATTATTTGCAGGGGTAGTAACAGCAGTCACCATTCGACTAGCTCCAGTGATGGAGACCATGTGGAACTTGTAGGCAAAGATGATCTGTAGCAGGATTTCAGGGTAACCAGCACTGGGTGCAGCAGTGTCTTGTGGGAGGCTGGTTGGGCTGCTGGAGAAGCCGGGAGTCTTAACAAAATCCACGTGTCACACATAATTACAGGAGATGCATCTCAGTGGTTTCTTTATTTTCTCTTTAATTAAGATAATCTGCAAAATATCTACCTAGATTTAAGTATTTGTTGGTATATTACAGTTCTTTTTCTGAAAGGCTGAGTGTTCAAGAAGCAAATATATTAAATCTCACGCTTTAGGTTTCCTTTCATGCTGTACGTAACCAGTGATGTTGTAGTTGTCTCTGAGAGCTGTCGTTTGCAGTGCAGTGGCCTTGCTGAAGGCTGTTGTGGACCAGCTTTCTGTCACTCTTCAGTTCAGAAGTGGCCATAGATACCTGTCGTTAACATCTTCAGCCTGAATGAGCATTACTGTTTATATGCCTTAGATGCCATTTGAGCTCCTGCTGTTCCTGAGCCTGTGCTAAGGTGAGGTGCTAAGAGCCCTTCAGCACTCACTCATGCAAGTGTGCTGTGTAATACCCTGGGGAACAGTGGGAAGGACAGGTGTGCCTGTGCAAAGGAATGCAGGGGACTAAAGGAAAAGGGCCTGCAGCAACTTTGATTCCATTCTTGAATCAAGAAATTAGAATAAAGTAATGCAAGTGCCTCTGCCCCTGGTTCTGTTTCATTTAGGAATAATTGCATTGACCCCTATGGATTTTTCTTTTGTCTAGATTTCTCTTTGTTTTTTCCTGCTGTGTCTTAGCTAACAGTTTCTCCCTGCTCCATGCCTTTTGGGTAGCAACTTGATTCATTTTCATTGACTTACTTCAGTTTTAAGACCTGAAACCTTGGTGAGCAAGATCATTCTGACCCCAGAAATAGCATGCTCTGCTTCAGATTACATCACTGATTTTTTTTTCTTTTTCTTTTCTTTTCTTTTTTTTTTTACCATCTCAAAATACTGAAAAGGAAGAAGTGGCAGAAAGTATCTATTGATCCCCTGGTAAGAGCAGTGGCAGTTGGAAATATTCTTAAATACTGAACGAGAAAGACTGATAGAGTTGAAATTTGTGAGATGCAGTGAACCTGAAGAGGAAGAGGGTTTGCTGAAGAACAAGCACATTAAAAGTACCTGGAAAGGAACCAGGACATCTATATGCAAGCAATCCCAGAGGTGCAGAGGCTGTAGAGAGCAGTTAGAGGGAGAAAAGCCTGTGGGCGGAAGAGGAGAGGATCAGAGGTGGATCAGGGAGTTGAAAGGAGACTGAACTGAAGACATGGGTATGCAGATTGCTTGAAGAGGTAACTGGCACTGCTGCTCTCTGGTGCTCAGAGGAGTGGGAGCAGGGCAGTGCAGCACTGCTGGAGGCTTTGCTTATTTGTTGGTTTTGTTGTTGTTGTTTTAAATGTGAAAAATCCCAGGGAAGTGTCAGGGTCGACATCCAGCCAAGGCAGAAGCAAGCCTTGGGCTCCTCATCTCTTCTTATTTTGCTGTCCCAGGCTCTTGTGCAAAGCAGAGCCATGGGTAGCATGAATTTCAGGAGATCCACTGTGGTAAGGAGATGGCCATGATGGGGAGTGCCTTAATGTTTCCTCACTACTGTAGTCTGTCCGTCCTTCAGGTGCTTCCCTTTAGCTGCATATATTGTTTTTCATCAGTGACTGACAGAACAGTGCAGGGTTTCCCACCTTTCTCCCTACTTACCCCCACACTGAGGGGAACTTGAAAGGACACAGTTAAAAGGAACTTAAAGCTTCCTTCTTGCTTTGTACAGCTAAGACCCTATGACATTGAAGATCTGTGTTTTCTGAGTGTGCTTTCTACTCTGCTGTCAAAAGTGCCTGCATAGCCTGTGCAGTGAGCATGGCTGCTGTGAACATGAGGACGGCTCAGAGGCTGGCTGGAGGTGATCCTGAAGAAACAGCACTTGCTTTCTTGACCCTTTTCCTTTAGGGCAGTTAAGTTCTGGGCAGGCTTTTCCTCCCAGATTGGCCAAGCTTTGAGACACTGCTGGCAGCATAGTGTGATGGCGGAGGAAGAACTGCAGTAGGAAATGCAAGTCCTTAATCTCTCTGAAGTGAAGATGGTTTTTGCAGACAATGTAGGTCAGGAGGCACTGGGATGGGGCAGGCGGAAGGAAGAGGAAAGCATCATCGGTTGGTTATTTCCTGACTGTAATTGTAGAAGACAGTACTATAGGTTGCCCTTGGTCAGCTGAAGTAGACCTTGTGTGCTGTTTGGTTTAGTAACAGAATATTTTTGAAGTCTGAAGGCTGGGGGCTCTTTTCATCAAAGCTTCTCAAGGTAAGACCCTGGCACAAAGCCTCGCTTCCCGTTCCTTTCTGCTGTCCACCAGCCATCCTCATTTTCTTCAATAACAACTACAATGTCTCCTTCACTGATGTCCAGTTCATCCATGTTCTGAAAGAAGAGAGGGAGAGGAAATCTAGTTAGCCAAAGAGCATGGGAAGGCCCAAGCACTCATCCAGTGGGGCTGTTTTACCCTGCCTTTCATCACCAGTCTGCCAGTGTCCTTCTCGTTGGGAATGAGCCTGGAACACCAGTGAGGGATTGAGCACTTAGTGAGCTTGGCTATTTCCCCAAGATCCTCAAATTTCACCATCCTTCTGGGTGGCTCCTCCTGAGCGACTTGACTGTTGTATCATTGGGGAAGGCTGAGAAGGGTTAAATACGACTGTCCTGAGCCACCTAACCCTGACCCTTCTAAGGTCTGCAAATGTTGCTAAATAAAACAGTACCCTGCTTAATTCCCAAGGGAGAAGATAAGTGTCTCTACTAATCCGGGCCTTAAATAGGTTTCTGCATTCTTTTAATAGGGAGCAGCAGTGACCAGGGGAGGCACAACACCTCTTCCTGAGATACATAACCTTTTATCCCCCAGACAAGTAGAGCAGTTGCAAGTAAGCTATCGCTGAGCTCTCTGACAGCTATGAGCCCGTTCAGTGAAGCTGTCCTATTTTCCATAGGAAACCACTTTGCTACCCGCAGCGTAGTAAAATAGAAAACAGGGAAAGAGAGGCTTCCAGATATTTGACGTGTCTGCTAAATCTAAATGTAATGAATCTGAGTAGGTAAGAGTCGTCTCGGAAAGTGAGAGGCCTCAATATACAGTATACTAAAAGTAGTAACAGGCGCTTTTCTCGGCAGGGAAAATCCGTGTGTGTCATTTTTAAGGCAACTCCTGGAGTAAGGATCTAACAAAGAGATCCAGCAGTCTCCTCAGGGGAGCTGCCACTAGCAGTGAGGTGCTTTCAGCTGTGCTTGGATGAGATTTCAGGCAAATAATAAGAGTGTGTTTTAAAACAAAGCAAAACAAAGAGCATATAATAAAAGGTGTCAGAATGCTGCTGTACCGAAGAGAAAGTGCTCGTTTCCAGCCCTTTCTCTGCTTTCATAATTTATCTGCCTATCTGTTTTGTCACATGCCAGCGTTTCTTCAACGATGGCTCTTGATAGCAAGTCCCTTGCTGTGAAGATCTCCCTGCGCTCTTAACATCAGACCTCCTGGCTGCTGCTCCTTCTGCTGATCTAAAGCTAATAAAAGGAACTTTTAAACTTGCAACATGGAAGCACAAGGAAATAGTGTCTTTTAGTGGGATTCAGTTGTCTCCAGCACGGAGAGGCAGCATGTTAAACTGGAGCAGGACTCTTCAGATAAGTGAGATCAAATGGAGAAGAGTTCCTAGATAAACATCTCATCTTCCACGAGAGATCTGTAGCCATTTTCACTAGGAAGATATTTCACGAGAGATGGAAGTTCAGAATGCATGACACCATATTTTGCCATCATCTCCTAAAAATTATAATGTTTTCCTTGTGTCTGCCAGCTCCTGTATCTCTAGAAGGAGGTTGTAACAGCTTAGCACTAGTTTAGGAGTGATTATACTAATTACTAATGTGTAATTGCTTCTAAAAAATCTTGTTTCGTCTTGAGACAGCACGGTCTGGAATTGGCAGTTGAGATTCCTGGCTTCTGCGTGTGACCTTGGCCCTTTAAGTGTCACTGGCTGTAAAGTGAAGATAACATCTTCTTCACAGAATTAACGCTTTCGAGGTGTGTGGATAAACATCACCTACTTTAAATCTGATGCTGCGAAATATTTATTTTGAAGCGTTTTGTTACCTGGGCTGCATAGTCATAAAGTACTCTGTAGTCCTGTGATGATGTGAGTCCAGCTTGTTGATTTACCACAATGGATGCATAGACTCCATCTGCTTTCTCTGCTGGGGGCAGGGGGAAAGGAGAAAAAAAAACAACAAAACCAACACCACAGAAACAAAGAGTTCAGTTGCTTATAAATGCATGGGATCATATGCAAGAGTTCACAAGTACAAGGGTTTCTGTTCTCTCTCTGTCTGGAGATATGCATGGATAGAAAAGCTACTGTGAACTGTAGGTAAAGTCTTGCACAAAAACTGTGTCCCATTGATTAGATTACAATATACCCATTGAGCTTCGTGGGAGGTCAAACTACATTTAGCCTCATCCAGGTTGGGAAAAATGTTTACCCTGCTGAAGCACAATCTAAATGGTGCAAAGAGGGAAATGCTATGATTAAAGTGGTCTAAAATGATTGCTGCTGGTAGGATAAAAATCTATCAGCTTGGTGACTCACATTGGGCTTTTCTTTTTCCCTTGAGCAAAATAGAAAATACTGTGCTGGTGGGTCACCAGGCATTTTCTAGCCATTTGTGCAGTTCCCAGATAGCTGTTTGTCACTGACATAACTTCTTCTGGCAGATGTTTTAATTGAGCTTGTCGTAAGTGGGGAAACCTCTTATTCCTTCCCAGCATCTTCCTGGGAGCCTCCCCCACCTCTGAGGCGAGCAGAAGTTTCCCACATGTGACCCTGGTGGGGTGGTAGTGCTCCAACCGCACACAGAGGGATCGTGGTGCCTGCGCCTTCCCCCAGTCAATCTTTGGTTTAGTTGTTCTGCTCTAAGGAGCACCGTTGTCTCCTGGACTTTTCAGAGCTTGAAAGACAAACCTGGGAGCAGTTGAAAAAGTTGAATACGGTGTTTGACATCCTTGAGAGTCTTGTCCAGGGGACCCTCTCCCCTCCTGTCCCTGGTTTAAGGACATTCAGAGGGAGTGACAGCCTCGATAGATCAATGCTGCATTGCTCTACATGTGCTCGAGTTGGTGCCTGGCAGGTCTGGCTGGCGTTTGACAGCTCTGAGAGTCTCCCCTGGCTGAGCACCAAACGCAATCAATAAGATAGTCCAGGCTTCATTTCTGGGTGCCCCAGCAGGCAGGCCTGACAAGGCAAGCTGAGTTGGGTGTGTTTTAAAGCTGTTCTAAACCAGCTCTGTGGGGGTTTTTTTTAGGCAAGAATCAGAGTTAAAATGTTTTTGGTTTAAATCAAACCAATAAAAATGCCATAAGCTGTTACTTTCTGCGCAGTTAAAATACTGTGTTTTAAATGTCATCTGATAAATGCCAGGTTGCGAGGGCTACAATAAGATGGTGCAACTGTGAAACAAGATGTTTATTTGCATTCACGAGGCATGAACTTGGACTATTAAGAGTTTTAGGTATTCTCCTGGGCTTTTTGGAGGCAGTGTATTCTGCCTTAGAAAACTGCTACCTAAATCAGACTGTGTTGTTCTGAACGTCCAGCTGCCCCTTGCCTAGACGGAGGGTTTGAAGATTATGTGGATTATTTGATGCTTTACAGTGGGAAATTTGTTTAATATGCTTCCAAGCTAAATTAGTCACCAGACTACTCTTGTTCTTGACTGCCAGCATGCGAATCTTTGCTCAACCATTTCTGCTCCATATCAAAGCTTGATTTAGCAATGTGATCTTAATCAAACACATCTGGTAAACTTATTTCCTGAGGAGACATACCAAGAGGAGGGGCTGACGGAGAGACACTGTCTGTGTTGTTTCTGCTGCTTCCATGCAGTAGGTCAGAGAATCTGCAGAACCAAGAGAAGCCAAGAACAAAATGAGTGAACAGGACTGGGTATGAGCATTCCTTCCCCTCAGCTGTCTGACTCAACCTTCCCTCCATCTGCTGCAGCGCTGGGTAGATGTCACCTCTTCTGTGGCTGTCTATTTACATTTATGCTGTAGATATATTTATCTTTGCTTAATTTTTTTTTTTTTAAATGCAGCAGAATACTGAATCATCAGCCATCACTAAGTTCTGCATACAATGCATCAGATAGTGTTTTGTTATTGATCCAAAGGCTCATGATGCAAACCTCCAATTCTTTCACACCATGAATATGATGAGAATTGTCAGTTGTTTGTAAGAGATTACCATCTCTTTGTAGCAGATTTCCTTAGAGATTATTTAAAATACTCAGCTTGCATAACAAGCTTTTCTAAAAACTGTGACTTTAAGTGAAACTATTTTTTCTTTCCTCTTTTTTTTAATATATCTCTAGTTATTTTCTATATCACAGCTGAGTACTGGAGAAGAACTGAAGTGAGAAAATGGGTGAGGATTCTCAAGCTCAGACAGAAATAGCATCACTTGTTTAAGGCATATTTAAAGGGTCTGAAACACTCGGTGTTTCTGGAAAATGGACATCCAAGCTCAACAGTTCTGAAAAACTCAGATGGAGCCTCTAGGCTTCTTGGCTATGCAGAGCATAGTTGTCTTCTAAATGACAGTGCAGTTGTCTTCTGTAACTGTATAGGATGCAGCCTTGGAAACCAGATCTTCTATAATCATGAATTCTAACTGAAATCCAAGAGTTTTGTATAGGTCTTATCAGCTCACTAACAAGCCTGGACCACATTTTAAGTAGGAGTCACAGCCTGCTCCTTGTCTTTGCCATGTAATAAGGTTTGTCAAAATATAAAGCTTTTCTGCTTTAAATATGATGCCATTCCCACTGTGAATTAGCCATTTGAGCATAAAATATTTAAACCGATAGATCTACCGTGCTCCTCTGGTGATGTAACTGCATAAATGGATCAGAAAAAGCAAAATCACCACCCTAATCATCCCAGTTATTCTGCTAAGTGTTTTTTCCTTTAGTCTTCATACAGAGAGCAGCTCTTTTTTGTGCTCAGCTGGGTAGTGAGTGCTAAGCCAGGAGGCATTGCTGAAAAAGACAGCTCTCCCCAGCCTTGCTCCCAGCAAGAGTCACCTTTGGCCTCCCTTGAACAAAGTGGGTTTGTTACCGTGTGCCGTGACTCACTAGGGAAGAGGAAATAACTGACTGTTATCCATTGCTGGCTAGCTAATTGTTTTATGAGCTCGTCTCCTGTCTGTCTTCCCACTAGGCCATGGCAAAATTACTCTGACTCTAGTTTTAATGAGTTCGCTTCGTCTGATAAGTTGTGTTTACTGATACGTAGCTGCGTCTTGCTACGATGAAAGAAGTAATGACTTTGCAGATCCTGTTTTCTGCCATCATACATTGCTGGTCAGATGGAGAAATACCTATTCTGGGAACTGAAGTTTGCCACTCACCTTTTCATCATCCCACAGGTCTGGGTTGGGCTGCTGTTGCTTCTGTTTGGTTCTCTGCTGTAGTAGTGCTCATATCCTATTGCATCTGCAACAAGGCAATAAAAATGAGATGTCTGAACAGGCAAAACTTTTTTCTCCCCACCAGAATGCCACTGACAGTCGCAATGGTCAGGGCTGCTGGAGTGCCTGCTGTACAGCAGCTATCTGCACTTGCCTGTAGTATGGCTGGAGCAGCTCAGGGAGGACCTGGGGACTTGACAAAAGTCATTCAAGTAATTGCAGGCAGCCCTGTCCTTGGTAGAAAGGCATGCTTGGCCGGGAACAAGCACAGCCGAGGTCCTGGAGAGCCATTCTAACAGCTGTGGATAACCTTAGTTAAGAAGGCCGTTTCCTTTGTGGCTGTTTCCTCTCTTGCCTTATAGTTCAGGATTTAAGGGAGCAGAGAGTGGTCGTTGTGAGCCTGGGACCATGTTCATGATGCAATTGGCTGCGGCGCGTTTTGTTTCTTTTTTTTCTTAATGTACTGAGTCAGGAATTTTTGTCAGAGATTTCTGAACATTATTGCTAGCGGCAATAATGAGCAATTTCCTGGCCAGTGCTTGTGCTTGAGCAGTTCCCTACCTTTCCAATCTCCCCCCCTCCACCTCCTGAGAGGTGATTTGCTGTTTACCCAGAGATAGTTGGGTTTTATTCTCTCAAGCAGTTATGTTACAGTGCCTTCCTCTCCCCTATGGTGTCATTAAGGGTGAAATTGAGACCATTTCCAAGTCTAGCCTTACAAATGAAGTAGTCACAGATGGATTTATTTATTTTTCATCTCATAGCTCCCAGTTGCTCAGAGCTGGTAGCCACACACGCTTTCTGCCTTCCCTGTGTTAAAGCCAAACAAACATGAGTGAAGTCTGATTCCATATTATCTCCAGTCTGATACCAGCAAATTAGGAAGGACATTGGACTTGGGCTAAAGGTTGTGTTGCCATTCTCACATTGGATCAGCCAAGATCCTACACAGAGCAGGCACATACAACTAGTGAGCGTGAAGAATCCTTACAAATAAGACTCTCAGGAATTAGCAAGGTTTTTTGACCAATTTAAGGGTACCCTCTTACCCTTCTAGATTGTTAACTTGGTGTGGTTTCTAGCCTATAATGCATTGTAAGATCAGGTGGAAGAGGGGAGTCAGCAACAGCATCAAGAAATGAAAAGGTTTGGTCGGGATGAAGGTCTGCTGCTGCACAATGCAAAACCACGCGTGGGTTTCCTCCAGCATTTTGCAGATAATGAACTCGATCAGCAGCTCGCCATGTGCTACTGTGCAAACTCATTAGCCGGAGCTGTGGAGGTACTAGGATGTTACTTCCAGAACATGTCACCTTCTTGGAAGGTGGCAAAAAAATAATAAAGAAACAAGTCAGTTGTTTCTTTGCCTTTCATAAAGCTCTCAAGGGTTTTTCCCACCTATTTCTTACTAGGAATGAGTCCTTACACAGCCAAGAGCTGTTGACGGAAAATTGCCTAGGCAACTGGAGAATGAGAAATCTCACATAGGAAAAAAAACCAAACCTAGCTGAGAATTACAAATTTCTCAATATACAGAAGTTGTTTCACACTGGTACAAGGCACAGTTCTCCCTTCTGCCAGTGAAAATGTAGCTTTCCTTGGTAAATGTGCCTGTATCAGTGAATTTAAATCCCCTATGTGAAGAATAAACTATAGCAGCAAAATGGCATCCAGTGCACCATTATCAATATATTAGTTTAAAAAATGTCCTGAATCCCAATTCTTAATCATCACAGGTGTAATGACAGAAAGGCTGTTTGAAAGACAGGCCCTGAGTAGCTCAGTGCTGAGCTGGTGGCAGGATCCAGCTCTGCTCAAGAAGTTCCTGAGGTATAACTGCTGCCAGCTCTGAGCTCTGCCATGAAATCTGAGGGGCGTAAGCTGTTCCTGTACGAGATAATCACCCCCTGGGACAACATGCTGGTACTGCTCATGTTTGTACCTGTACAACTCCTGGCATGTCAGGTTTTTATCAGTATAAAATCTTCTTATGCCAGTATAGCTTATTCCCCACTCTGAATGGAACACAGAGCTGAGGGCATACTAAAGGGGATTTTATCTTGGATGTAGCAGTGTGGTGTTAGAGCAGATAGTGGAAGCAAACCAGTATCTGTGCAGAGATTAAGGGAGAGGGGGGGAAAAGAAAGAAATCTTCAGCAGAGATGTGTATCATCAGCTAATGAGGAGCTGAAAGAGGGATTTTCCTCTCCTTCTACAAAGGCTGTGAATCTGCATTTACTGCAGCAGCTGCACAGAAGTGCAAGCATTCGCTCAGCCTGCAAATATCTCCTACTGCTTGTTGAAGTGAGAGGGTGTGGTTTGTGTTTGACCATGTGGAACATCCGATAGCCTACTTTCTGGTGATGTGTTAGGAGAACTACCCTGGAGCAGCATGTTTTCCGCTTTACAACTGCTCTTAGCTCTTGCTGTCTCAGCCTCCATTCCAGACCAGAGGTTTTCATCGTTGAAGCTGATGAAAAGGCTGCTTAGGCTTGAATGGAGTCTGTGAACCTTACATCACTTCTGCATGCTGGGGCAAAGCCAATTTCATTCAAAATTTCCCCCAAACAGAGTCGTGTCCTTATACAAACAACTTCCTGACAGGACAAAAGTTGTTATTCCACATTGGGCAGGTGGAACACAAGAGAATACAAAGACTGGTTTTCTCTGCACTGCAAATGAAGAGGCAGCATCTCTGTCAAGGGGAAGCCAGGGTGCAGTGGCATGGTAAGCTGGCTCGGACTTGTCATCGCTGCAGGAAGTCGAAGTTGCCATCTCTGCAAGGCCCTTTGCCACCTCCTTAGGTGTGTTAGTTCAGCTGTACTGTGAAGTGAGCTGGGTTGCAAAGCCAAAACATCTTTTTTTATCTGTTTTGGAGGGGTTTTTTTAGCCTGGATCACTCAGTTATCCCACTTACAGTGCCACACAAGGAGCGATGGCCGCCCAGTGAAGGGGCCATGGTGGGTGGCAATGAATAGCTGGAGTGGGAACTCTTCCAGCTGACTTCACCTCTGAAGGATATGTACTGCACAGCTGCAGCCCCAGCCTCATGGGTGACTCATCCAGCAAGACCGATAGAAATAATTACCTGGAGGTTGTGTTCCTGTCATTTTAGTCTTAATGAAGTAGTCTATGTCCGACTCTACAACGCAGTTCTCCAAGCTTACCCGAACCTCTTCATACAGCTGCGAAACAGAATCCAAGAATTTCATTTCATTTTTCACATTTTGCATTGAATTATTGATTAATACACTCATGACAATTTTCCCCTGAAGAGACACTTAATACTTGGTACACTTTCGACCTGGATCAATCTTTGACCCGTCTTGCATGCAGACAAACATGATTGTAAACACAATTGTTTATTTATGCTCTGGGTATTCTTTTAAGAAAGGAGGATGAAGGCAGTCCAGAGCTGAGAGACCAGGACTGGATGCCTTTCTGAAAGTGGTGCCTAAATCCAAATATACTTGACCGAGCATTCTGATAGCTGGAAGCATTCCGCAACAAACTGAGGAGAGGAGACATGGAAGTGTCAGCAAGCGTGACGCAGACTGTCTGCATGCAGCCATATATCTGGTTTACATCTAGAAGGAACAAGCTAGACTGAGAATACTCCCCCCTCACTGAACGTGCACAAGTGGTTTGCTGGAGACAGACAGCACGTGCAGAGAAGGGCAAGGTAGTGCTGTGGTGTTGCCAGAGCACTCTTGCTCCTCCTCGGCATGTGAGGCTACTCGGCAGGTGCCCCTACCTCGTCATCCTTCACACACTGCATGGAGAGCTGGTTGCAGTGAACCCACAGCGAGTTGCGGAGGATGGTGATGCGGTCGCACTCCTGGAGCTGGAAGACCTAAAGCCAAAGAGGAGATGTGTTGTAGCCTCATGGTAGTTGTTTATTTTCATGGGAGAGGAATCAGGATCTGGGTTTGACTGCTACCTCTACTGCCAAGGATTTCAGCCAGGATTCTGTGTGCCCATCACTCTGAAATCTTGATCTTTAACAGATCAGGAGAGTAATGGCATGAAAGGGTTGTATTTAAATTAGAGGCAGAGCCAAAACTATGCATCACTGCCTTCTAAAATGTCTTTCCAAACTTTTTGCATCTGAAACAATTTGAGGCTCTTAGGAGTTGCTTCTGTTTGTTTCTAGGGTAAAGCAAAGACGTTTTTCTTTCTTCAGCAGTTACGTCCCTTCATCTGTTGTTTCTCATGTTGTTGCACAGCTCAGGAAGAATGAAGAGGGAAGAGAGAGGATAAGTGAGAACTGAGTTGGAGGAAGAGGCAGATAAACGCTTTCTTTAAAAACTTTTTTTAAAAAAATCACCGATCTGTACGTTGTAGTGTTATAAGTAGAACATCAATTTTTGGTGTGAAAAGCTCAGATGCTTCTAGCCATCTGTTTCTATCTCCTTTTGCTAGTAATTATGTCCAGAACACCACAAATGTATACAATATGCAGCAGAACATTCATCTGGGTATGCTGCCTGCCGTCTAATATCCTACCATCTTAAAAAAAAAGAAAGAGGCAGAAAAAAAGAGCCCATCAAGGCAGTAAGTTGGCATTGGGACCAGTTGCTGAGAGAAAAAGCTTTTAAAGAGAACCCGAAGGATGGAGAATGAGTTTTTCAATATCCCTTCTGAACAAAAAGTCTGTGGCTGCAGCCTGGCCGCTCACGGGCTGCTGAAATAGCACAGGAGCCGACTGGGAATGTTCCAGGTAAATGGTGTCCTGGTGGGAAATGCATCTCATCAAAGAGGGAAGCGTAGTGACACTGGGCTTGTCAGGCCCTTTGCAAAGTAGAGCTGGCTGTTGTTAGACACACCCCTCATGCTTGGGCATCTTGTGCCAAGCAATATGGCACAGACCCTGTGATGAAGGTCATCCCAGTGCTGCCACTTGCTAGCCAAAATTTTGGGGCAGTGGATGTCCAGTGCCCAGCTAGAGACATGAGCAACCTCAGCACTTCCATTCCCCACTATGCAGCCAGTAGTTTGGGATCTTAAGCTGATTGTTGTACTAATTACTAGTTTAAAATGCCTTAAAAACCCCTATTGGTTCCTCTATTTACAAGCACTTTTACAAGGTGGCATTAAAATGGCCTTCTTTTATGAATGGTTGTTTGAATTAAGCAGTGGGCATGCCACGGGCTCTGGGGGCTATTCAGAATTTAGCCGTGTGGGAGAGATGAAGTATGTTAGGTTGTGGAACGCTTCACTTGTTTGTTGGCTTTTTAAGGAGGGGGGAAATGTGTGTCTTGGGAAAATTAAGGCTTGGCACTGGTTCTATGGAAAGTCTTCTGTGCCAACCATGGGCCTTTCCAGTCCTCTCTGATAGCGAGTATTTAAGAGGAAGCAGGGAACTGGAAAGCTATGCTCCTGGCATTTTATTTTATGTGGAAATAAAGCCTGCAACAAGTAAACATAGCAAAATCATACTGTAGCAGATGGGCAAACATATTTGAAGGATTAATATGACCAAATGTGTGGCTGATTTGGATGTCAACCAGTTCCTGTAATTTGTTGTGCAAATCTCCTTGTCCATCCTCAGCACAATGAAAATAGAGACTTTTCCACCACCACTGCCTTTCTCTTGGAAGATTACTCCATGGTGCAGAGCAAATATTCTTGCAGGTGAATATAAAGTGCTATGCAAAATAGAGATTCTGAGTGGCTTGGATAGCTTGTCTCTCAGAATGCTATGGTACCTACTTTTATTAGCATAGCCAGAAGAAGTTATTTTTAATCTTCAATGAACTTATGAGCTTTAAAAAAAGAAACCAAACCGAAACACAAAAATCTTTGTGCATTGGAACAAGAAGCCATTCTGGAAACCTCTTGCAAAACATAATCTAAAGGGAATCTTTTGTTTGACCAGTTTTTATGAATTAATTGAATTCTTCTTGTTTCAATTTTGAAATTATTTTTTAGCTAACAATGAATTTTCATGTCTACGTTTTTGTTTTCTACTGAAATTACATTTTGTCACAAAGCAGTTATTTAAGGAACAACCTTATCTTGGCTGTGGTAGAAGATCATCCCTAAGACTAGTGTATTCTCAGGTAAAGTTGTGGGTATAAACTGGCAGCAAATGCTTCAAAGTAGATTGTACCAGTTCATATATTGCTGCACTTCTCACACCTCTGCACTTATTCCCTTCCTTTATATTTACATACATACACTGAACAAGCAAGGAGAGCGAAAGCCAGTAAGACCACTAAAAATTATGTCTAAATCAACTCCAGCTTTTGCAGAGTTTTTGCAAAGACACCTACTGAGACTCCACATAAAGCAAACATCAAAACCCTTGAGACAATATCTCGGGACTTAGACTGATACCTGCAAGCAGGATAAAATCAAGAGCTCACAAATATATTGCTGCAAAAGTCAATGTTTACCTCGCAGGTTTTGATATGTTCCTGCTCCCACTCTGTCCTGACCTTATCCAGCTGCTCAATGTTCTGTTTGTACACGTTTTCTGTAAACACAGACACACAAAACAGAAACCCAATAGTTAGGGGGAAAAAAAATAATGGGACTTGCTCTTTTTTCCTCCTGCGAGGACTTTGCTGTAGTTCTTGCACTTTAAGCTGACAGTTTGCTAGAATGTGTGAGCTTGAAACTGGTGGACCACAAGGATATATATATGTATACACTAGCATAAGAATTCTCTCTGGAGATGGTTTGTAGATCATCTGTGAACTTTACAGCGGGGATAATGCAAATCAGAGTTGAAGAGCCTGGACCATGCTTGGGCACTGAGCATCATCCTTAGGCTCTTTCCATGCTGAGCCAGCCAGATAAGCCATGTGATTCAGCGTAAGTCTTTACAGGAGCAGTGAGGGAC
The DNA here is from genome assembly GCA_013389965.1 of Todus mexicanus. NCBI lineage: Eukaryota > Metazoa > Chordata > Aves > Coraciiformes > Todidae > Todus > Todus mexicanus. Next base: position 44,785 of record WEIS01004745.1, on the reverse strand, counting down.
AAGTCTGAATACACGAACCAGCTCAGATGTCTGCTGGCCTGTCCTTCTGGACCTGTACTGTGTTTCTGGCAGGAGATTGCTACCATGTTCCTGTACAGGGAACCTGAGGACCATGTATCCGGCTTGGGCTCACTGGGGGTGGTTTGTGTGTCATTCTTTTATGCTTTTAAACTTGCTTCTATAAGAGCTTTTCTTTGCTGGGTGAAGTCCCTAAAGGATCTTCTGTAAATTTCGTCATGAAAGCAAGAGACTTGCATTTCCACAAAGGAAAGTGAATGTAGAAGACTCTGGTCACTGTTCTTCAGAAGCTTCTTCAATAACAATCTTTGAGTAGGTGACTTTGGGAAACAGAGCCAGCCTGGGTGATTTGAATGGCGCTCTATCAAAATCAGTGCGCTGGTAGATCTTTGCTGAGACAAATCTCAGATCAGTTGCAAACAGAGCATCACCTGCTTCATTTGCTGCGTCTCTGCATTGCTTGGCTTTATTCTGGCTCTGAAACAGGAAAAGAAACACCCCAGATTAATTTCTGACTGTATTTTTTGCTTCTGTTTTTGCCTTCTCCTTTTCCCCTTCTAGGTCAAAGGTTCAAACTTACAAAACACTTGTTGGCTGTCCTGCCTTTATGCACAGTTCTGTTGAACATGTGCTTTGGGGAAAAAGGGACCAGAATTTCATGGATACAGACCTAGCTCCACTGCCTTCAAGGGAAATCTGGCAATTTACATTTTTCCATTCAAACATCCCTGCCATAGCAGCTTGGTGCTAGTGTGATCCAGCCTGAAGCTTGTGTCTGCTGGCTGAGTTATTTTTTTCTCCAGTGTTTCATGTGCTTTTCTAATGGATACTTATAAGCAGAAATAAATGGCAGTTAGAGTTCTTCATCTCCCAAGCTCTTCATGTAATACACAGGTGAAAAGAACACAGCCTTTCAAATACTTTGCAAATGCCAGATTATTTCCTGTAACAACTCAGAAGCCTAAAAGCAAAATTCACTCTAAGTAGAACTTTTCTTTTTTAAAAAACCTGCAGCTTTTAACAAATGAAAATACAGCTAGTATTTACAGCTCCATACTCCCGGGTCTTTCCACACAGGTGGTGATGACAGCACATTAATGCACATTTCTAGACATCAGTGTTATACATTCTTTCATTCTGCCCTTCAAGACAAGGCTCAGGTAGAGGTTCTTATGACCATATTTCTCATCACAGCTGGTTAGACCACGTGTAGTAAGCTGGGAACATAAGCTTCATTCTTACTTGCTTCCTGGCCCAAACTGTTTGTGAGTGCAGCACAGAATTCAACAGCTGACAGGTTTCTTGTGAGATACCTGTGTGCATTTCAAATGCACTGGTGGGTGGGTGTGTGTGGAAGCCATGGCAATGAAGCACCCTGGGATCCTTCTCCGTGGAAGGAGCTGGGGCAGATTTTGATGCCATGGAAGTTGCTAAGTGGCCTGTTGTGATTTCAGTAGGGCCAGGATTTCATCCCCTCTTTACAGCTAAGCTGGAGGGGTTTGTTCATCAAATACTGGAAATAAAATGTGAAGTTCTGGTGCTGTTTTTAGAGTATCCGTCCTCCCCACTCCTTGAGATGATTTTTGATCCTTTTTGCTTACACTGCACTGATTTTTATCGAGCCAAAGGGAGTTCATTTATTTTGCTTTCTCCATCTGTTCCGCTGTAAAATGTTCCCATTAAAAGTTAGTGAATTGTCAGCTACAAGTATCAAGACGATGCAATGAAGGACTGCAGTGCCTTAATTTCCAATGATTTATTTTTGAGTTTGTAAATTTAGTTGAAATTAAACTAACCATAAGGAGAAAAATGTTGAGGGAAAATATGCATTTTAATGTAAGATACTATGCCTACTAAATGTAAACGACCAAAAGGCAAAACTAACTGCATGACATAATTCTGATTTGTTTCTGTTTCTTTTTTTTTTCTTGGTTATGAGTAATTTCAGAGAAAAATCTCATTCAGTTTCCCTTCAGGATTCACAGAGTAATTAGATTGTAGCCTGGAATAATTAATTAGATAACTTCGTCCCTTCCCAGCCATTTTAAAAACACTTGGCCTACCACAGAACAAGTCTAAAGTCACTAAAGGAGTTTGTGAAGACAGAGCTCCTTGGGAAGGGGCTTTGTTTTAATTTTGACTTGAAGGGGTTGATCAGAAGGGAAAGGAGCCCGTGACATCCTGCAAAATGTGGTGTTCAACTGTATTTTCTTTTACCTTGAAAAGGAAAAAACCCACAGTTTTCTCTCTGAATAACAGTCATCTAAGGTACCTTTTCTGTTTGCTTTGGGTTGCCTGAAGCACTCATCCGTTCAAAGGACTGCTCAGCCTCATCCGCCTCCTTGCACTTCTGTTCATAGCTCTTCTTTGACTGTATTGAAATGAAATTAAATGTGAGGGTTTGGGTTAGGGAACACAGACAGCGTGATGTTCTAGATATTTTCTGGTTTGCAGTCTGGGGGAGCAAATCGGTGCTCAAGTTTGGGCAATAGGAAAAGTTCTCGAAGAACGCCGTAAGGAGATAGAAAAATAGAATTGAAAAATTGAGGTAAGGGCTGCCAGCATAAAGTGGGTCCTTTCCTCACAGCCCTGAAATTGTTGGCTTTGTACAATTGCAGCCAGCTCCCCACATGCACGATCACGAGTACACAGACAGCTCCAGCACCATTGGTGCATCAGGCATCTGTCTGAGCTACAGCATAGAGGCAAAATTAGGAGCCCCCATTCCCAGCGTGCCAGTGGGGATGGGTTGTCATTTCTGCAGTGTCACTTGGAGCATCAGGTGGCTGAAGTCACTGTGTTGCTTTGCCCATTGCTCCAGGCTGTGAGACAGAGCCGGCACCCAATAGGTAATGATCTTGGTGTAGTCCTCGGAAGCAACAGAAATCCTTATTTGCACCAAAAGGCCTCCCTGCCTTGGAGATTCACTCAGAACAACCATGTTTAAATAGAAATTGTTAGTACAGTTCCAGCTGTAGCTGGTTTAGCTGTGACAGGTCTTTACAGGCAATTGCCCACTGGAAACCAAAACCAGATGCCTGCAGTTCCTCTACCTGCAAGCTTCCAGTTGGAGAGCTTTCCTCCTGTTTACAAAGTTCCCTCATCAGTTTTAAAATTGTAGTTACGCAGATTGAAAAATTACATTTGCTCCTGTAAGTATCCTTGCCTAGAAAGAGTGAAATCATGCTTGACCTGGGGCGTTGTTCATTCCCCATGAACTTGCTGAGTATTTGTTTTGGAGACTCTTCAGTGCGTGCATCAGGAACGATTTGCTTCCTCCTCGTAGCAGGAATCACATCCTCTTGCACACATACACTCTTGCACTCACACGTTCTTGACCTTTCTTTAAATATACGTATGTGTGATACAGATTTCACCCTGTCTCAAACTGGAGCCACTTTGCATCAAGAAATCTGCACAAAGCCTCCTTGCTTACCTCCATTGTTTTCTTATAATGGGACATTTTGCTCTTTTGTATGCGCTCCATTGCAGACTCGTACTGTAAGAAAAACACAGGAGTAAGCATTTCTTGCTTTGGCCTTTTTCCTCACCTTTTTAGTGGCAGGATTAGGAAAGCCACTGTCAGAGCCTTCCTGTAAGCCACGGGCCTGAAGGGAAAATTACTTCATTCTGCTTTTACAAATGACAGGTTTCTAAGTGATACAGAGAGCATCCAAGTGCTAGGTAAAAATAAATAAATAAATAAAATCAAAATAATTCTGCTTCAGTGATTTCCATTAATAGCAGAGAAAATGTAGATTTTAATTTAGTTTTTCTTCCTTTTCCCCCTACCCCTACCCTTAAGGAGATTAAATAGCTTAACACCCAGTCACAGAACCCATCAGCTGGAGAGCTTGAGCCCACATCTTTGCAGACCCAAACCACTGTGTTAGCCACGTGAGCGAGGATGGGTGTCCGTTGTGAACACAAACAATTCCTGTGTAATTGCATTGCTTCTGGCAAATGTATGCTCAGTGTGATTTGATTTCCACGCTGTCATCTGGCCAGCGTTGGAAGGACAGTGCTGGATTCTCTTTTATGGCTTTAGTTGTGATATGCCCAGCCTTATGTGACAGTGAGATATGCTCCTACTTGGCAGGGTATAGGTTTCTTCAGTGGGACTTTTGATTCCTTAATCTTTGTGTGCTGCTCAAGAAAACTCTCTCCGGGGCTACCCAGAGCCTTGCTTTGCATCAGGCTTAATAGCACAGTCCTGGGTGCAGCTACAGTGGAACACGGATCACAGCATTTTGGGAGGTTACGGAAAATGCTGACAGCATCCAGCATTTCTGATGTTGACTTCCTCACAGCCACACACTGGGCAGAGGAAAAAGCTTGCCTAAGACTCCAAAGCAGTTTTCCCTTTTTTTTTCCAGGCCCCTCTAGCTGTTTCCAGTTGAGTTATAGACATATGGTTTTCAGCAGCAGAGAAAGCCTCTCTTATTTTGCCAATCCTAGTGGCCAAGTGCTGGGGAGCATACAAGTACTAATGAAGTAGGTGCACACTGTCTGTCTTTATACATCTTATTTGCTTCATCAGATTGCTGTGGACTTCAAATCTCAGTAGCATCTCTGGTTTTACCCACTCTCGTATTCAGGGCTCTTCACTATTCCAAGTTCCTGTGTGTCTGGGTTGTAGACACAAGATTTTTATGGCATTGGATAGTGGTCATATGCATTTTCATTTCTTTAAAATTAGAAAAGAACTGGATATTTTTTTTTACTCTCCATCAGTCAGTGCTTTCAGTGTTAAGTGACTGTCCCATATTTGTCTTTGAGTCCGTGGAACCAGAGAAGGTGTAAGAGTGACTGCCGTTGTTTGTACTGAGAGGTAGGTTTTCAAGGGGCTTAGAGCTTGATAAGATCATAGTGGATTAAATCACCTTAAATATACTCGAATTGTTATTATACAACATCAACTAGATGCTGTTTAGTCCACGTATTTGTAATTCAGCATACGCTGGTGCTGCACTCAGCATGATTTTAATTTGCTTTGATGTTTTTAAATGTTTGTGTTACCCCTTTATTTTAGAGCATGTTGGAGATCACGTAGGATCGTACCAGAGAAACCCAATTAGCAAGGGTGTAAAAAAAGAGAAAAGGACGGATTAAGTTCTTAAAGGAATAATAATAGTATCTGTAGTTACACTGGAGAGAGTAAAAGTGACTAAAGCCTCTGTTTCCTGAGTTCAGAGCACTACTTTATTTCCAGCTGGGATCAGAGAGAGATGTTCTTCCACAATCTAGTGTGTGGAATGAACAGAGCACACTGGGCATGTTTTATCACCCTTTGCAGTATTCACAGCCTATGGCTGTAGACAGGTCATCAGCATGGACCATTGACCCCATTGGTTTCAACATTTCTCTAGTTCCTCACCTTTTTTCTTTGCTCCTTCTGTCTTTCTCGGAACTCCTCTAGTCCTTTCAGTTCATCCTTCAGCATTACTGCCAGCTGGATATGAGAATTTCCAACACTTTCAATTTCTAAAGGAAATCAGAATTCATATACAGTCAGTGGAAAGGTCTTTAAATATGAAGTCACATTTTCCAGGAGATGTTCCTGGGAATGTGACTTATGTATGACCTAACACAAACAGAGCAGCCTTAGAGAGGGCCTCCCTAGGTTTCTGCAGGCACTGACATTGCCAAGGGTTTGTGCAGCTTACTGCAGGTCCTCTCAGTGCCTGCGAAATGCATGGGCAAGACTCCTCGCTGCAGAATTGGAGCACCCACTCAGAGCAGCCTTGGCAAGGGCAGAGCTGGCTGCTTTTCTTCATAGCCCCATTTAACCCCACCACCTTCCTTCTCTCTGGGTCTAGAGGTCAGATGTTGTGGTGCAGAGGGAGGGAAGGAGCTCTGACCTCCATCATCACCCCTGTGTCTGCTTTCCCTCCACTAAGCTGCTGGGTTGTCATTGCTCGTGGCAGCTGCTTGCCGGTTGCATCCAGCCTTGCACAAATGTCATGAGAAGCTCTGAATTTCCAAGAGTCAACAAAGACGGATTGAATTTCAGAGCTGATGCTGTTTGAAGGGGCTCCTAACTTCGCTTTGTTCGTGGGCTTTGGTGCCTCTGAAATGGAACCTCACTTTTTCCAGAAATGTTGAGCTTCCCCATCCAAGCTGTAAAAATACCTTAATTCACCAGCTGTTTTTCAAAAGTTTTTTTACAGAAGCAGCAGGTGGCAGTAACCAGGTGTGCTGTGCTACTGGCTGTGATGGTGTTGCATTCTCTGCATGTGAAAGGTTTTTGTTCAGCCTTGGGCATATATAGAAACCGTGTTGGTTTGATGTCAGTGGTTTGCAGAAGAGGCAATAGAGCTGGTGTTTTGTGAGTTGGCCCAGAGAAAACTAACTTGAGGAACAAAACCCTTTCTTTGCCTCTGGAGAGTGCCTTGAGTACCCAGCCTTGGTAGCTCCCAGTAAGTTTCTTTACTCTCCACTCTCCATGCTACAGACTGGGATAGAAGAGTTGGAAATAGAGAGGGGAAGAGGATGAAAGACCCCAGGGGGGAGGAACGTGTTGTGTACCTGTCTGAACCCAGGCCAGCAAGGAAGATGAGAATACTTACGTTGCTTGAGCCTTTCAAATGCTGCCTTCAGCGTGCTGTGAGGCAGAAACAAGCGTGCTTGGTTAGTACAGGCTTCTAAGAGTGGGTTGTGAATCTACAGAAAAAACTTTCCCCCAGAATCTCAAAGATGCATATAGCCATAACACTCTTCAACAGTTTTGTAATAAAAGTTGACCATGCTAACAAGCACAACAGCATCAATCTGTTACCATCAGGAAATGCAATAAAATGCTCCATGAAGCACGGAATTGCACTGCTCTTTGTGCACACTCTTTTAATCCCTCTGTATTTGTGACTGGGAGTGTTAACACACGTTTTTCTCTGTTCTTGGTCCTTGTTGGTGAACACGCATCAGCTGAGTGATATAAAGATGGTGAAGGGGAATTGGGTTTTGAAACATTAGTCTGAAGGATAGGAGCAAAACGAGCTCCACCCTCTGTGTTGAATGTAGCACCAGCTATTTTTACCTCCTCAGTTACCCTTGAAGCTAGAGCAGCTCTGCTGCCAGCATCCTCTGAACCACGCTTTCCGAGCACCCCCGTGTGGCACAGCTCACTCTCCTTGGAAAGGCTCACAAATGATGCAGAGAGCCTGCAGAGGCTTGGAGACCTTGGTGCTCCCACGGTTTTTTACCATCCCAGCACAGCAAGAATAAACCGTGCCGTGAAATCAGGGCTCAGTGTTGGGCTGTGAAGTAGAGCACAGAGATAAGCAAAAAGAGATGTTACGCTGCTCGGCTGGATGGACCTGCATAAGCCAGTGGTCCTGCAGTGCAGAGCTGCAGAAGAGCACGGAAGGATAATGACAGACTGCCTGATGTCCAGAATCCGTTTTAAGAGCGCACCAGAGCATAGAAGTGTTGGGAGAGGAAAGAGTGTAATCTTTGAAAGGCATTTTCAGTCCAATAGCTCCGGGTTTGCAGGCTGGCAGTGCATTTGCATACACAGAAGCTGGGGTGTGGTGTCATGTGGAGATTTTTCAGATTTAGAAATCACCTCTTCAAGCCCCAGAGTGTGCTGTTCCCTGAGGGAGGCAGGTCTGGGATCTCCACGGAATCCTGGCCTACTCCAGACAGGAGCCCAGGAGAAAAGCCTGTTCATGAACACCCTGAAGTCTCCCTGGCTGAAGCCTGGCTACTGAGGAGCGCAGAAGAGGATGTGTATCACTTCTCAGCCAAGTGCCACTGCAGTGGAGTAGGAAAATCCTGTATCTCTTGGGCTGTTTCAGGAGTCTTAAGAGACATGGGGCGGATCCTAATTGCCCTGTGTTAATTTAGGCTGGACATCTGCTTCCTAATCAAAGCTTGCTCTCCCTGGAGCAAGGCTGCCCTGCCAGGCATAAGAAAAATGCCTAGGCGAGGGGAAAGGCTGGGCCTGTCCTCAGCAGTAACTGCCTTGCAATCCACTTCCAAATATAAGCTTGTAGAAATATAAGGTAAAGATTTTCACTCAGGAAAGATGAGTATTGAGCTGTTTGATTCTTTCACCATTCAATGAGATTTGTGGTGAATCTCCTGAGATAAGCCAGGGAAAACATGCTGGATTGAGTATTTTTTCAGTATTGTCATAATAATACTTGAATATTTTGAAGGTTAATTTGGCAAAAAAGTTAATCTGGTGTGAAATGTTGATGGAAACTAAATTTTCACAACACAAAGGAACCAAACAATATTCTTCCCAGCTAAATGAATTAAAAGCATGAAATGAAAAGGCAAGCTGAGTATCAACAGCAGCGATAACTTTTTCTCGCCTAAAAGCTCTAATGGATTATTTTGAAAAATTAAATACATACAAGGAAGAACATTTGGGGTTTTTTAGTGTGGATTTTCCAATAGGAGGTGGGACTTGTGCTAACAGCTTCATGCCTGAAATGGGAAAACAGTGGAATTTTAAAAATGGGGGCCACTTGCAAACTGCACATTCCGTTTGCGTGCTGTGTTGATCTGTTGTTCCCAGGGAATTTTTCCTTGCTGTTGCTGGTTGAGGTTATGCAAGGACTGGCAAAATTGTCGTGGTGGATACTGAAGAATAGCACTTTCTCAGTATATATCAAGGACAAAAGCAATCTGCCTCTTTTTTTTTTAGCTTCCAGGCATCTGAGCCCCCAGAGTAGTTCATTATCATAAACCATACATGAAACTTTTCTGCTTTTTGCTGACTCACTGCAAGGATGTCCGTGCCTTCTAGTATAATAACGTGTCTGGCTGTGACCTGGAGGGTGACCAGCTTGCTCCCTGCACGGTCTCTAATGGCCCTTTCAGAAAGCTCTGGCCTTTTGCTCCCTGTGTGAGAGATTTGTCCAACCAATTCCTTAGCTGCAGACTGGAGCAAGGCCACAGGCCATAAGGGGGTTGAAAGAGGCTTAAGCCATTTCCTATTTTATAATTCTCTAAAATCAATGAATTGGGTCCCTCATCCTTATGGGGCTGAAGGGAGTAGCAAATATGTCATTGTGCCACAGTATGTGTGGGAGAGAAGAAATAAATCTGGGTTTGACCCAGGTATCCATCAGGTATCACTGTGTGCCTCTTGAGCTGCAGGGCTGCTGGATGCTCCGATTCTGTTGGTCAAATATGTCATTCCCGGGCTTTGGAAGCTTTCATGGAAGCAGCTTATGTAGCTGACATACAAGTGAGATTGACTTTTTCTGTGCTGGTTTGCATGCACTGAAAATTTGCAGTTTGCCTCTTTTTAATTACACCCTTCTGACATTGCCACGTAAATTCTGTAAGACTGCTAAGCCACTCCAGCTAAAGACAGGGCAGCAGCCTTCCCTTTGGGCATCTCGACACAGAGCCTCCTGCAGATGTTGCACTGAAAATAGGTTTCAGACACCAATTTACTGCACGTGTTTGTTAAACGACTCTCTCTTGGGCATTTAAAAACTGGATTTGTCCAAATTAATTTCTGGTGGAAACACGATTGACTCTGAATCTGGAATAACGGGGAGCAGGTAGAGCCTATGCAACAGCCACTCTGCAGCAACTTCTGGTGATCTTTGCCATCTAGTGGCTAAAGTACAGTTACTGTTCTCTGGAACACCGGCCCTGGCTGCTGCTCCCTTCCTTTGCTGGTCTCCTGCTACTCGAGTACAGCGAAATTGAGCCGCTCTTGTGAAACAGGCACGCGTCAGTGTATGGTGTTTTTTTTCAAGTAGAGAGGAAGAAGGGGAATAGCAGAGCTTTTAGAGGAACAGGGGAACCAAGGGGATAGACATTTACAGAATGCATCGTTTGACTGTTTGGTTTGACTTTTCTCCCAGCAGAACCTGTCCCCTGCTTTCAAGGCATCCTGTGTTTGAGCAGAGGTGCCTTGCTTGGCGCTCGCCCACCATCACAGTGCACGTATGAGGAGCAGTGGGGAGCCGCTACATCTGATCAGAAATCCATTTTACTCACTCACTGTGCAAAATTATCTTGTAGTTGATTCAGGGGAGAGGACTCAATTGGAACAGCGTGGGATGACAGCCCTTCAAAATGAACTTGTTCTAGCTGCTCTGTGTTTGCTTTCTCTCTCCATTTTTGGACCTTGTTGTTGCTCAAGAGCTGTGCAGTTTCTGGAGAGCAGGCTGCGCTGGGCAGGCCTACGTGACGTGAGGACCACCAAGAAGTGGACTGTAAATGGGGCTCTGGAACATTCTGCTTCACAGACATCAAAAGCTGGAATTCATACCACCAGACATGTAATTGGCAGAGCTCTGTTAGTGGCAATGCTTAGGTCCCAGGTATACTGGGCTGTTTCACTAGGCTGTTGCATCGCACTTTTTTTTCTTTTTTTAAGCTTGACGGTTTGAGCATTTTTTCAGTACTTTGCCTTTAGAGACTGGTTAAACTGAGTAATTCAGAGAGTCCCTTTACATCTTGTACACAGGAAGGTAAAACAGGTTCTTCTAACAGGAAAACCACAGCTCTTTTTAAAGTTTCTTTCTTTTCTAACTTTGCTTGGTGAATAAAAGTATGAAATAACCCCACCTTCCTTTCTGGGAGGTTTCTGTTTTCACATCAACATGATTTACGCTGTTCTGTTCTTCTTGTAATTCTAAAAAATATTCTCTCTGAAATTGAGAGAAGTCTTTGCAAGGCCACTTTCCAGCAGTCCTGTTCACCCTCTGCCTCTGGTAATGTAGATCCTGATAGCACGGTTATGCAACCAACCCAATGGTAGCCTCCTGTGAGGCTGTAGCTAACATCTCTCTGTCCTCCTGCCACACAGGGGAGACACAATGTGGGTTTACCAACATTTCTTCCTGTGAAGCCTAGTGGTGGTGGCAACGTGTGGGGAAACAAGTTCAGAGGCATCTGGTCTCAAATAATTTGCACCTGGGACTCCACATTTCAAAAAAGAAAAAGGGGGAGGTTTGGGAGTTTTTTTAACAGGATGGTAACTACGTCACTACGAAGTCCTGGGTCAGACACATAGCAGAGTATTTCACATGAGAGTCACATCTAACATTGCTTAGCAGGGATGTGGTGAAAACGTTGAAGAGTTCATTTTGCCAGATTTTCTTCTTGTTCTCAGAGGAGATAGAAACAAAGAGGCTAAACAACTTTGTGCAACTGGAAATATTTCTGCACAGGTCCCAGCCGTGGTGCGATGTTGAAGCCACTTGTGGTGGAGAACAGGCATGAGCAGCACCCTTACTCTGACCAGAAGGGTCCAAGTCTGTTTATAAATTCACGATAGCAAGGCAGGCACTAGTGTGAGTGGTCATGTCAGCTGTTACAGGAGGCTGTGCTGTGCAGCAGACTGGCCTTTGGATCAGGCTGGGTGTAGCACATCTTTCCTGGAAGTAGCAACAAACGTGGAGGGCTCCCCTAGTGCTGCAGTGCGTCTGCATCCCTGTTTTGCTTCTGGTGCTTGGACATTTTCAGGTGTGTCAGAAGCCGAAACTGCCCCAGCATGAATGGGAAGGGGGCTGTATCATCACTCCCAGTGCTGGTTGTTTGGAGCATGGACACATCACCCCAGGCTTGACTGGGGCAGAGGACCAGGCAGGATGACATCTCCAAGTACCTTCTCTTCCCTGTAAATCTGTGCCTGTAGCCTACAAGTTAGACCCCATACAGTGCCAGAATGAACTGCGCCATTCAAATGAAAGGATAAAACAACCAAACCAACTTTTTTACCTTGAACATAAACTAAATTTCCTCTTGTCTCTTGGAAGGAGAACAGCACTACTCAAAAATGCATATCCTCAAAACCAGAGAGCTTCTCTGGATTGGATTTACCAAGAGCTGAGCAGAGGCATTGAGGAAGAGGAGGCTGAGGGGAGACCTCATCGCTCTCTGCAGCTCCCTGAAGGGACATTGCAGAGGTTGGTGCTGGGCTCTGCTCATGGCTGACTAGCGCTAGAACCAGAGGGAATGGTTCCAAACTACAACAGGGCAGGTTTAGACTGGAGAGTAGGATTTATATTTTTTTTTTTACAGCAAGAGTAGTCAGCTCCTGGAATGGGCTGTCCAGGGAGGGGGTTGAATCTCCATCCCTGGCCGTGTTTAAAGGGCGTTTAGACGCGGTGTTAGTGGAGATGGTTTAGGGGGGAACTTTGCAGAGTAGGGTTAACGATTGGAGTCGATGATCCCAAGGGTCTTTCCCAACCTCAAAGATTCTATGATTCTATAATTCTTGCAAAATATGTGCTTGCGTCCATTTTCACGGTCCTGAAAGCCCGAAGTACAAGTGTATAAACTCTGTGAAGGTTCGTGACATTTGAATGGAGAATAACTAACCATGGAAGGATGTGACCTTCCAAAATGACTTTTAGCTTCAGTTCAAAAATGCTTGCTTTGTGTGAATAATACAGAGGATTCTGTATATTAAGTGACAGACGCACTATATTTATACCCAGGAAGCAGCAACTGGCATTTCGTTACGGGTGCCCTCACCTCGCACTCACTGAGATATTCTATTTCTGGCATTGCAGAGAAGGGCAGAGCAGACATGGGATTGAAGGAACTACCTTTCCTGAGGTCTGAAAAAGATGGTAGTGGAAAAGTAAAAAGTAGGAAATCATATACATGAGAAGAGACAAGCAAAGCAAATGACAAAAATAGCTGTTGTCAGACGAGGCAGAATTTAACCAGCTACTGCGTGTTTGCTCCCGTTATTTTACAAAAGGACAGAGTTCCCAGAGGCTCTACTTCAGCTGAAGCTGAGGATGTGTCTGAAAACTGGGTACTGTAATATGTTCTATTTTCATGTTCTCCTGCTGAAGAGTTGCCCAAAGCTACTGCATGGAAATTCCCTGTCCTTGCAGCCTGAAAAGCATTTCCTCTGCAAGGCCTGAGCTCTGCCGGAATCACCTACACTACGTCAAGACATCAGTACTGTGCATGCTGCCAGCAGACACTTGCAAACTTGATTGGAGTTTGTAACACAGCTGAAAATCTGCACATCCTCTCCAATGTATGCAGCACTGAATATGGAGAGCACAAAACTCGACCGCAGCTTAAACTTCGTAACGTGTAGTTCCCACTCCCCTGATGAATGTTGGTGTAACCTGGCATGTGCCAAGAATACACGGCTGTAGCTTTGTCATCAGCTTTTTCATAATTTCTGTTACGATTAGTGACTATGAAATTGTAGTTCAGATTATTATGCTTTGTAATTAAACTGGGATAATGGGTTTTAAAATTAATACATGGTAGAAATGAGAACATTTTTGCAATACACTTTAGCCCTGACTTGTGCTAGGTGAGCTACAGCACTCCATTTCTGTGCAGCATCCCTCCTTCCACCCTGACTGCTACAGTCCTTGCGCTTCACCCACTCCTCAAGGGCTGCCCTGTCTTCTCTGAGGTCTGACCCCCTCAAGAGATATATTTGCAGCTGATGTTTTCTCACGCTCCCTTCCGATACCTGTTCTTCTCCCAATGCTTTCCCTAAAATTCTCACCAGCTACCCATGTTCCAGGCATAGCCAGCATCCAGGGCTCTGCTGGCACGTACGGGTGGTTTGCTTGAAGGCAGCAGATGGCATTTTCCATAGTTCAGTGTTGTTGTGGACCTGAGTGTGTTTGTAAAAACCTGAACAGGCAGTGGAAATGTAGCTCACCAGAGCAGATGTGTTGAAGAACCCCACGGTAAAGAAGCCAATCTGTCTTTGTCATGTGTGTCAGATCTGACACGGCAAGTGCTGCGAGATGGGCTAAAAATCAGCAATGAAAGAGGCACTTCTAAGGTAAACCAATGAGCTTTCCTGTCGACTCAGTGGATACTAAAATGTTTTGACATCTCAAATAAGAAAAAGACGTGTCATGGGTTGGAACGAGGGTAACTCCCTAGCCTGTAGGAAGTATTTCTACCAGCTGCAGTGCTTGAGGAAAGGGCAAGCGGCCAGAACACCTGAATTTGCTTGAATCAGGCTGGACTATTGAATGATAGTGTCCTTTGGCTGTTAGGAAGCACTTACAGGGAACATTTATTTCTTGAACTGAAAGCTGGAGTGTTTGCTATGTCCATGGTAACCAGCACCAACTCCATTTAGAAACCCTGTCTTTGCCTTTGTTTTTTCTTTTTTCTTCTTTTTCTTTTTTTTTCTTTTCTTTTTTTTTTTTTAAAAAAGAGTGGTTGCAGCACATCTCGCTCATTGTGGCATGTGTGTCTTTCTGATTTTAGTTTTGTTAGATGTTTTCCTGCAGCTGCAGGCTGGCCTTGGCCATTTCCAGTACTGGTCCAAAAAAAAGCAGCAAGGACCTCACTGCAGTTGTCACACCTCCAGTAGCAGCACCAAGAGCTTGTCTTCTGGTAGCTCCCAGGTGAAAGTGATTTCTCTCCTTTTCTGCTGCTAAGGAGGCTGCAGGTGGAGACACGTTACCCTCTTCTCCCAGGTCCCGGCGCTCTATTACTGCTGATACTCAGTAGTGCAGTGTCCTAGTACAGTCTTGGCTTGTAGTTGTCTCTGCCAAGCCCGAGCAGCGCCAGGCCCTGAGGGGTCAGTTCTCCATCAGAGGAGCTGTAATGATGCTGAGGGAACGAGCACTGAATGGCATATAGGATGGAAAGCTGCTGGCTGCTATCACCTACATTTTTCTCGAAGTAATCCCAGAGTTGCTGTTACGTTTTAGTGAGCCTTCCCTACTGGCTTTATTTGGAGTCAGTAGCTTATGTCTTCATCTGTGTCTTTCAGTAAATAAAAATGGGCAGTTGAGTCTATTTATACATTCAGCTGAGTTCAGCAGTTTGCTGCAGCTGAAGAAAAGTTGGGGGGAGAAAGACTATTTTTCTTTTCTTTGATTTAAAACTGTAAGTCCTTAAAATATGGAGGAGACTTGGGAAAGAACTGGTTTCTACAGTGATGGGCACTACCTGGTGCAGTGTACCATAGACTTCTCTGGGCTTCTCCCCCATATTTGTATTTACTCATCATGCTTATTCTCTTCACCTTGTTTCGTGCCAGTCCTGACTGTGCTGAAGTAATGACCCAGGCAGGACCTCCCCACCACTGCC
This sequence comes from Todus mexicanus, assembly GCA_013389965.1. Classification (NCBI taxonomy): domain Eukaryota; kingdom Metazoa; phylum Chordata; class Aves; order Coraciiformes; family Todidae; genus Todus; species Todus mexicanus. The sequence goes on along the minus strand of WEIS01004745.1, from coordinate 29,752 downwards.
CAGTTTCTCCCTGGAGCCAACCCTCTTCTCTCAAGCATGGGAAGCAACAGAAAGGGTGGGGGGGTTTCTTTAAAATTTTTATCCTCTGAGGGTTTGAGATGAGAAGAGCTGGGTGAAGAATCACTTTGACCTGGTGGAGGGATATGGGAGGGGTTTGCAACCAGTTCACTCCTTTCAGAAGTTGTGCTAAACAGAATTAATTTGCCTTGCAGTTGTTTCTTTTAAGGTCTTCTGGGTGTTTTCTGATACTGGAAGGTGATTGTTGTGGATGGATTTTCTATGTTCTTTCTACTGGCTTTTTGAAAAGGGTGTCAGGTACTTTCCTGATATTGAGAGCTACTGGGGTGTGAAATAATTTCCCAGAAGTGACAGAAAGTCTTACTAAGTGAGGTGTTTAAAAAATGACTGAATTTAAGACTAGAGGATAATAATTTTGCATTAGCGAGAAAATGAGTGATCTAAAATTAGTAATTCCTGCTGCTCTGCAACACATAACGGGACACAGGAAATTCTGTAAAATGTTCTGCAAAAAAAAAATAACAAATGGAAGCTACTGTTTTTCACGATGACGGTCAGTTGCAAGTTTTAGGTACAAATACCTGCACAACACCTTCACTAGGCTTTTTTTTTGAGAAATTCTGCTACCCAGAGCTGCGTTTAAGGATGTGAACAGCCCTGCTCAGCCTGTCAGGTATTTGTAGTACTGTCAGGACTCAGTGTGCCAGGCAACAATAGAGAATTCTGCAAAGAGGAATCACTGGGAGTAGTGCACGGGGATAGCTGTAGCATGGTCCTTTCAAGCCTCTGTTACCACAGGTAGCACGTAGGTTCTCTGCCTCTGGATTCACTGAAGGACTGACTTTGGCAGCAGAACTGCTGTCAGCAGTCAGTGTCATCTAAACAAACTGAAACTTCACACCATGTCAAAAAAATTAAGACGTTAAAACCAAGTATTTCCTTTTTCATGAGTTGTTCCAGCCCAGAATAGACCCTAGTTTTCTCTGAGTTTAAGGTGTTTATTCTGGACAAATGCCCTTCCTTCACTGCCCATCTGTGTAAATCCTTGAATAGCCAGAGGATGCTGAATGACAGAAAGCAAGGTGTCATCTCTCTGCTTCAGAACAGATACGGTGAGACATTTGCTCTGATAAAAACACCAGCACAAAGCTGATCACTGCCAGCCCCAGTGTGGGTTTGTGGGCACCCAGTATCTCAGCTCTGCAGCACGCTCTGTTGGTGCGTTCAGCCTTCTCTCTATGCCAGGCTATAATATCGCTGGATCAAAGCGGGACTGGGCCCCAGTCCAAAATTCTTCCAGTTTAGGGGAACCTGAGTCCGCATCCCAACACTGGGACTTGGCTCAGCCTCTAAATCAAGCTTTTCTAATCTCTTAGGAAAAGTCAGACCCATGAATTATCCACTAAGCCACGGAAGGGAAGCCAAAGCTGTCTGCTTCAGAACCCATTTGTGCTGCTTGCCCTGCATTGCTAGTAAAGAAATTGAGGTGGAGCCTTTTGTTAATCCTGGAACATTGATCTTAGCCCTCCATTTGGCAAGAAGCATCCGGCCTTAATCTGCTGCTTTCATTTCAAAATAATTTTTCTTCTCCTTCCTTTTCTTCAATTAGTCCTGTGGATAGAGACACCATGAGGGTAGAAGGCATCTCCAATGGGCTTTGCTTGGAACCTTGCTGCACTTTACTGCATTGCTCAGGAGCAGAGGAGAGATTCGGCCCAAGGGGCGCTTTGCACGTTCTCTGGAGCAAGTCTTAGTGCTCTCCATGCTAACAGGCGCTCAGGTTAATGCAACTATTTCCCTATCAGCCTGGATGTGCCAGCACCAAATCGATAGCTAGTGCTGCGGGTGATTGCCTGGTACTTGTGTGCCATGGTGGTGCAAGGGTTTGAGGTCAAGTTTTCCCTTAAGATATGAACAGGAAACCACACTCACCCTGCGAGTGATAAATCAACGTAAAAAAGATACTGCAATTAAGAAATTAGATATGGGATGGATGAGGGTAGCAGGCCTCAGGGATCAATAGAGCTGGTTTGTGTCTAGATTGAGGTGTCTTTCATACTTGTCTTCTGTGACCCCAAATCTTCATCCTCTACCATCTTATTACTGTATTATTACTTGTTACAATAATGACAAAATGTCTCATTATTACTGCTCCCATCAATAATAGCAGCAGTTTATCAACAGTGTTTATTAAGTTAAATTCCATGCCAACATCTATCTTTCCCTCCCAGCACAATTTATAGGTAATCTAAGATATTAGTAGAGGAGACAGAGAAAAATATGTCATTCTAGTGTATTTCAGTAGTTCCATTGATTTATTTCAAATTAAGTCCCTTCAAAGAGGATATTTGTAATCCTAAGTGAAGCCTTTTTTCTGCTGCAGAAGCTAATTTTTTGGTGTCTTTGCACTTTGTGTTTGTTCTGCCATGGTGTCCATCAGCTTCCCAGAATTGCCAAGCCACCATCTGAAACATTTCTCAGCTTTTTCCTTTTCCTATTTTCCCCATCACTTAGTTTACTTTGGGAAATTAAACAGTATTAGGAATCCTGAAATTAGAAAAAAAAAATCCTGAGGACAGACCTACTGGCAATTCCCAAATAGAGATTTTGTGAATCCTGCTTTGAAGGACTGTGGTGTTGTTTCCCCATCTTTCCTGCCCTCCATGAAGTGCTGTGTAACACACCGAGGTAAGCACCTTATGGCCCCAGTTGTAGGCAAAACACCAGAGTCTGATATTGCTTCCAAAATGCTTTTGTTTGCACTAATAAAAACATAATTCCTTACTTTATTTCTGTTTGTCCTCCTGCTTTTCGGGCTATTTGAATCAGCTCTTTCCCATATCTCTCTTCTGCTTGTGCTCTGTTAAAAGAAAAACTCACTCAATTTCTCTTGTAATTGCATCCGAGGTACAAAGCATGAAAAACACAATTCTTTAATTTCTCTATCTCCTCCATCCTGGTGCTGTTAGTTACCTGTAAGATATTTTGGGTGAGCTATTTGTAGAAGAAATTAGGGAAACTGCAGCCCATCTGCATGGCTTTGATTACTGTGGAGTGTTCCGTACAACCCTGTCCCCCAGAAGCTGGGCTCAGTTAGGAGAAGAGGTGTAGCGAAGATGTGCAGATGGGAAAGCCTCTCGCACAAGAAACCTAGAAGATGCCGTCTGACTTGACCCATCAAAATGAAAGCTGGCAGAGGAGTGAAGAGCGGGTTCCAAAGGATCCATTTAAGAGAGGTTGTGAATAAATGAGAGCTGGGAGTAGCAGGAAAATTTCCAACCATTAGCATCTTGAGGCTGAATGGCCTCAGTGGAGGCAGTGGGTGCAGGAGCCTTGCTAGTGGTAAGGTGAGGCTGTGCCAGTGTCATGAAGGGGACTATATGATGCCATGTCTCACCTAATGGGGAACTGCACCTAGTGACTCAGGGAAGTAATTCTGTTCCTATGGTGAATAAAGAAATACAATCAGTTCTTTGTTGTTTCCTTCTCCCCCCAACTCTGAAAGAAATTTCTGTTCTCTGTTTAAAGAAATGAAGTATTTGTACTAAATGTGTTATTCACTGTCTCCTGAGGTCAGCACTGGGACAGAACAGGGTTTTCAGTATTTGAGTAGATGCTAAAAACTGTTGAATGGTCAATGAGAAGAAATGAACAGGGGGCCTGGTGCTGGGATTTGGCAGGGAAGATTTTCTTTAGGGTAAGTCCAATTCTCAAAAGGCCTTTCAAAGCATTTCAAACAATTTTGAACCTGAAATTTGATGTCTTAGAGAAACATGCTCTTCGTTCAAAAAAAGGAATTTTGATCTGGATGCGAGGCAGCGCAACCCTGTTGATTTGTTCTCCTATCCGTCTTTCACTCAGCCATGCTGTGCTTTATTTTGCTGTTTGCTCAGTTCCAGTGCTTTCAGGGCTGGTCTTTCAGTTTTGCAGCAGAGCTGCTGCTGAGGTGGGTCTCTGTTTGAGAGCACCCTGCCTGACCTGACGCAGGCTCATCCTGAGGACTTTCCCCCATTCCGAGGAGGTCTTTCAGCCTGGTCACCACAGCCCAGAGCAGAGGCTTTTCTTGGCCTCTGTCTGTGACTCCCATGTGTCTAACACTGCACATGCAGTTAGTTAATTGCTGTCATTCTGCACTAGAAATTGCTGCGTTTCAGTGGGCTGTTCCTACACCTCTGCTTTGGGATTCCTTCTAGAAGAACAGGGTGCAAAATGTGTTGATAGGCCACACAAAGGCACCACTTCATTTTCATGTTAGATGAATAAAATTTCATCAAAATGGAAATATACTCCAGAGGCACAGAACGCTTCAGGAGTAGAATAGATTAACTTTCTCCTGATTTTGATAACAAGAAACACTTTTGTGTCAGAGGCTTTGCTATAGTGCTGGTGGGTGTTCAGCAGTGAGAATGACTCCTGTGTCACCTTTCTTGCTCAGTACTGAGAATATCACAGGAAGAAACGCATAGCCAGCTCTTAAGCCAGTCCCAGCTCCTGCAAAGCCCTTAGGCCAAGTCTCCCTGAAACCTCAGGCATGGGATTGGACTGGTCCAGGGCCAGAGTTTGACAGGGGGCTGAAACCTTCTTTTCACATCATGGTGCTGCCTTTCCCATTTTCCAGTGCTCTTGCACACAGCTTCTATGTTGCCCTGCAGCCTTCAAGAGCTGGAACATATTTTTGATTTGAAATCTGGGCTCTGTTCTGGATTACAACTATTTTCTCACTCCCCAGCCTCTTAGAAATAAACTGGAAGTAACATATTCTTTCTGCAGCTCAGTGCCTGCTATCTTTTCTCCTTTTCCTCCTCCCCCAACACACGTGTACACACAGGCACACGCATGCACATACACTCACTGGAATGTTATGGGGATGTGCAAGAGTGCATGGAAACATTTCTTTTAGCTTTCAGCTCTGCCAAATGGCTGTACATGTGTGGTTTTTGCTTTGTGGAAAGACCTTTGTGCCTCCACCACAAACCACAAGATCCTTCTGCAACTTGCAGAAACCTCTGCAAAGTTTTGGGAAGAAACACAGGCATGTGTAGCATCAGAGGCACGCTGCAGTGCAGAGCCTTCCTGAAGCCTGCAAGGTAACCCTGGTTTCCGTAAGTTATGAGTCACAAAGGAGCTGGTTTTGAATGGCTGAAGCTGAGTTACTGTCCACTGGTGGTGAAGAAAAAGCAATTCAAGTCGTTTCAGATTTTGGATGGGAGACTCTTCACACTCTGAAACAGTCAGCTTTCAGCTTCACAGCTCACATCCCTTTAAAGTCTCAGCACCGGAATGGTAACCCTCAGAAAACCAACCTGAATCCGGAAAAGTAGTTGGGGACATCAAGGGAAGAAAAAGCAGAGCAACAATCTGAGGAGGGCAGAGCAAAATTCAGGAGGAGACGGTTCTGAGGTGAACTGCTCTAGGATTACCTGCTGAATACATAATCCATATTGTGTGGTCTTTTCTCCAGGCCATGCATGAGCATCTGTGTGCCTCATGCTACATGTTGAAACCCAGCCTCTTAAACAGCAAACCAACTTTCAGATATAGTTTTCTAAGTCACAGAAATGCACGGCAAAGGCGTCAGAGCAGCTGTGTAATAGGTGTTTTCTCACCCAGAAAAGTGTCAGCTGCTTATAGCTGCTGTTGAGCAGCACCCAAGAAGCACGTAAAGGACAGAGGTAAACTATGCCATTGTTATTTAGTGTGTGGGCAGGCTGCTGAGCCATGTGGCTGTCTTGGCTCACCAGGAAAAGCTTTTGGTAGCATTTTATGTAGTGTTGTCTGTGCATGAAGATGGTCTGGGTTTGGTAGTGGCAGGAAACTGAAATAGTGTCTGTGGCAACAACACGTTTAAAGAGAGAGAAAAATGTGCAAATCATTTGCTCCCTGTAAAAGGGGAAACTCAGTAATGCTACTTGTGGATGCAATAATGACCTGGGTCTTAATGAAGTTCTGGATTTCTGATTCTTTCAAGTTCTTTTATCAAATCTTTGAAATTTCTATTTGTTATCTACCTCCACAGATCACATCAAAATGCTAGGAGTTTTCTTACCTCTGTTTGAGCAAATCCTCCACATCTTTGCACATCTTCCTTCCATCCAACAGCCGCTGTATGAGCACCTCATAGCCCGTGTGGAAGGTGAACTCCTTGCACTGAAGATAAAGATAAAGAGTTGAGCTGGTATGTGGGCATAGTTTGCAGGTTTACCAGATGCCTACTGTCAGTCATATGGAGCTAATTCACTTCTTGGAATATCCAAATGGACCTTTAGATTTGTGCAGAGCAATGGCAGCTCAGGCAAGGCTACGGGCCCAGGTATGGGGAATGTTTCTTGAAAGTGAAAATCTGTAAAAGTTGTTATTAAATCAATTTTGAGTTTTAATACTAAAAAAGTGAAGTAGGTGGCACATTTTGCTGTGTGGAAAGCAGAACTAGCTGTGGTTTTGGGGAAGTCACGTTTAGCATTGGCCTGGGATCTTTGCAGAGCAGAGGTGTATAGTAGCTCTGAAGGACAACAGCTCCTCTTACTAGACGTTTTATAGAAAGAATGGTCAGAGTTAGCTCACTGACACAGACCTCTCAGTAAGACAGTGACCTGCTGGCAGGATGTGTGTGGAGAAGTGAAGGAATCTTGTGCTTGCATGAATACCAGTATATGGGGCAGTGGTGATGCTGCCCAGCCAGTGGTGGGGTATTAACAGGAGGATTCATAGAACAGGGAGACACTTTGCTATTGGACAGCACTTGGGTTCTGATGTGCTGTTATGTCTTCCTTTGGAATTGCTCTGACAGCTCTTCTCATTTGAATCAGTCAGTCTCTGGGGTAAATTCCAACATGATAGAGTTGGGGGTTTTAATTAAAAAAAAAAGTAAGGCAGAAGATAGGCATGTGGAGATCTTAGGAATGTGGATATTGAGTCTGCAGAAAATTGAAAGCCTGTGTGTTTCTGAGAAGCTTGCCAATGAGTACTGTGTCCCTTGCTTTGCATTCACCGTGCGTCAGCCTTACCCCAGTCCACACAATCCATTGGAGCACAACCCCATGCATCTCGGACAAAAATATGTAAGGAGAAGAAAAACAATTAGCCTTGTACTTCTTTAATCTTTTTCCCAAATTCCAGATCGCAGTGCAGCAATGGTGAATCAGTCACAACAAAGTCAGTGCTGCTGGGGAAGTGCTGGGAGCCCAGAAAGCGAATGGAAAAATTTGCTACATGCTCGAAGTGTGGCACTGGGAGGGGATTTCTGTGCTCTACCGCTGGTTGGTCTTCCAACTGACTCACAACAGACAAGCCATTTTTATTCTGAAAGCCTCGGTTAACAAGTATATAGTGATAATGTTATTGAAAATGTAGTGGTGAATGTTATCTGAGCTTTATGTTACAGCATTATGGTAAAATCACGGACTGCGTAACCATAAAGAGAATGAGTATGTTCCTTCCCTCAAGCAGTTTATGTACAATACAATTGCTTATATACAAACCAAGTACAGCTTATACATCTATCCACTGTCCCCTATGCAGTTACCATTTAATAAATGTGTTAGTTTATTGCTTTCCACCATGGCTGTGAAGAAGACAGTTGTTTAAGTTTTGAGATTTTGGGAAGTATCCTCTGGCAAGCAACTGTTGGACGTGTGAGCATGCAGTCTTGTTGGAGCTTTGCAAGCAGGCTGGCCTCTAGGGCAAGCACCCACATTTTTACTGGCACTAGTGCAAACGAAACAAGTTAGTGCTGCTCCCCACTGCTCACAACAGATTCTGTGCTCTGTCTTTTTGCCTTCCTACTTCCATACTTCAAGGAATTTAGAAATGCAAAAGCTAGATTTTGTTTATTATAACTGTAGAGATTTTTTAGCCCTTCAATGCATGTAGAGCGGTACCTGTTTAAATGTGAGATCTCTAATAGCTTGTGCACATTCTTAGATCACGGGCTTTCTGCCGAGCAGAGTATGGGAGGAGTGTTCTCACCATTCGAGCTATGTGCTTGTGGGAGCATCTATGCCAAGTGCAAACAGCCAGTGCTCTACTCAACAGTTTTGTTTTCTGTCTGTTACTTGCTAATATGAGTAAGACTTGAACTTGTTAAATACCGACCTACTGCAGCTGCATCTGAAGGAGAGTTGGACTCTCCTCTGATGGAGGCATTAGTTCCTGCCTGCTAGATCTTCTTTGTCCCTCTGGCTGACTCCTGTAGAGGGATCTGGCTCCAGCTAAACACAGGTCTATAAAGGACTTCCTACCACAGGTACTCATTTAATCTTTCTTCATTTGGGGGGTGATCTTTTTCAAAATTTGCATTGTTGTCCTCACTATGTGTTCCTGAAGAGTGTGGAAGTCAGAGTTCAGAATTCACAGCATCTGAAATCTAAACCAGGGCTGCCTCAGCAGCAGCAGATCTGGCTGTGGTCTAAGTAGCACATGCCAGCAGCATGTCACAGGCTACAGCAACGAGGGAGAGGAAATGTAGCCCAGGTTTAGACAAGCTTAAGCTGCTGTGGTTGCTCACTTGGCACCATTGCTTCTTAATTTCCATCCACAATGTAGCCATAAATCATTTAGGCCTAGGATGACTTACACAAACATTTCCCTTTCATTTTAATAGCTCTTTGTCTTATTTCATGTGTTGTACACCTGCATCCTCTCAACCTCTTTTTGAGTCCAATCTAACCTCCTTCGCCCTTTCCTGAGGTACTGGGGTTTCATTCCATTGATTTCCTTGTGTTCATACAGTACCTGTTCAAGGCCAAATAAATCTCTATTGAGCAAGGATGATGCTCTGCTACTCCAGTAGAGACTAATTCATGCTTTGTACCATGGCATTAACGTCTGCTCTCTGAAAAACACTTTGGGTACCTCAGAGGGTCGTATTACCTTCTTCCGCTATCAAATCATACCAGCAGCGTGTAACTAAGCTACAATCTGTTGATACACCCGCAACTTTCTCCTCTCCTGCAATTTTACTTAACGAAGTCCTAGAGTATATTGGAACTTTTTGCTACTGATCTCCTACTCTCATTTTGCCCTTTGAAGCTTTAATTTGATCTGCTTTCTGTTACCCCAGGCTTGAAGGTTATCAGATACCTCTTGTACAGTACTTAATTCTAGCTTTTTGTTTCAACAACAGCTATTTCCAGCCTATTCTTAATGCCTTATGCCAGTGAATATATTGAATAAAATTAATCCTGAGACGAGCTCTTGAGGCATAAGCTATCAGCATCTCTCCCAGAGCAGTGTCTTTGCCCACTTTACAGTTCTGCTCCTGCTGTCTCTATTCAGTTCTGTTTGGGTTTTCTTCTTCAGTTTCTTAAGGATTTCCTGCGTAGCACTGTAACAGACTCACATTTTCTTTAAGACAATCAAGACAGCAAGATTGTAAAACAACTTAACACTCTAACCTTAATAAGCTGCCTTGCCTTTATTCTATTTTCCATTGACCATGTTGTGTTCTAATTAGCATTCACGCTGAATGGTTTTACAAAAGCTCTTAAAGTCACACTACTCAGTTCTTGAGCACCTCTCAGCTGTGACTGTGTGATGATTGTAAGAACTAATGAATAGTCAAAGAACCATTTTAAATTTTAAGATATTATTTTAAAATGCTTTAATTAGATAATAAATGTATTCATTAAACATGTAAAACATTTCTTTATTAAAAAAAAATCTAACTAGTTGCTTGGAAAGAGGGTGATTAAAATCAGCACCAGTAATTTGTCTCATTGCCAAGAAAGTCAAAGCGTGTGTGGCTGTGAAAGAGGATTTACTCATTGTTTTAATAATAATAATAAAAATTAGTTAATCTGTGCTGTCCAACAGACCTATAATCACTAGTAAGAAAGTGTTTGACAAAGGGATTTCTGTGTTACCGTCAGATTCATGTTGTCCTGAGACCCTTCCATTAATCCCTCACATGTGCGTTGATCTCTGCCCCAGAGCCTGAGTTTTTTGTTTTCGTGGGGGAAATCGCAGCTCATGGAAAGGCAGCGTCTCCTCTCCTCTTCCCATTTAGAAAAGCTGCTTCTCTCCAGAGCAATGAGCAAGTCTGTTCCTCCGGAGATGAAAGAAATGCGAAATGGAGTGTATGACTGAAAACCACAATTTTTATGCTCTAGTTTAATCAGAATAGCATTTCCTAGAGTACTTGAAAGGAGGCATGGAAGAGCGCAAGCAGAGGTGTTGACAGTAAGCTCACCAGGATACGCTTTCTTCTTTCCATTTCTTTTTTCCTCCGAGGTTTAATGATGCTGCTTCCTCACATTCACACTTTTCTAAAGAGATAGGTGCCCTGGGATTGCACCATCCTGTCTAGTAGAAGTTTCTCCATAGGCAATCAATGCAGGTAAACTTTGGGATGTAATTGTAGGAGCGATTATTCATGGCTGGCTCTGAACTGGTTTCTGCAGCCATGAGGGAGAAGCTGTGAGGACTGTGGTTTGATAAAGAAGGTTGCAAGTGGGAAGATTGATGGTGCCAGTTCCCTGCCTGGAGGGTAGAAAGTTCAGTACCAAGATAGCTGGGGAGTGTGGCACAGTTTCTTCTCACCCACTGGTGGCACAAAGCTGAGTAACCTTGTGCTAGGTCTTGTGTCTTTAGAGGAGAATCAGCCTTCTTTTCTCTGAGCCTTGTGCACAGAGGGTACTGCGAGGCTTGTTGAAGAGCAAGTGTCTATGTTTTGAAGTCATGATGATACTATTGCAACAATATCAAGTAGAAAAGGCTAAAGGCTTTAGTGGTTACTGAAGTATGGGTTTGGTAGATAGCTGGTAGAATGGGCTGAACTGAAACAAAAATATCCAGGCCTGCGTGCAAAGTGCTGGCTAAATGCTATAGTCAAAGCAGTTGCACATCCAACTACTGATACTCAAAGTGAGGCGAATTCATCAAGTCATTGCGGTTGAGCTGTAGGAGCGTTGGGCTCTTCTGACGTAGCTGGATTTCCTGAAGCATTTCTAACACTGTCCACCACCCAGGGACCTGGCTTGCCCATGCAGAACTTGGTTTAGAGGTAGGTGACGTACTACAACTTATACCTTGGTCCCGCAGGATAAACTGGTTTAGCATCTCCCCCACAGAACTGTTTTGGAGCTAAAGTTGTATGTCCTGTTTGGTAGATGCCACTGCAGCTCCACCTCAGCTTGCTGCCTTGCTCAGGGGAGCCGCAGTTCTGGTCGTCAGCAGAAAAGGGCCTCTTCTCAGTGCCTCCAGCTGCACAGCCTGCTCAGTGCCTGTTTGCAAGGAACCAGGTCCTAGGTAGTACACAGGGAGAGTAACCCCCAGGATGCAAACCAGAACCTTAAGATTCATTTTTCCAGGTTCAAAAACGAAATAACTACTAGTGTGAGGAGGAAACTTAGAGAGAACAGAGGATAATGAGTTTTGAACAAGCTTCATTTTGCCAATACCTCTTTCAACTGTCAGAAGGAAATCCTTTCTATCCACAGTTGTGTCACACTTGATATCTCAGTCCTGGGTTAAAAGTAGGTTGTTCCAACTGAGTTACATCAACTGTATCATTGCACTGTACCACTGTGTGCTGGCACTGCTTAAAATGAGTGCTTCTAAATCTTGATCTCTTGACCTGCTTGTCTCCTTGTCTAGTGCTCTATCAAGAGCTGAGTATTTACTGTAGGTGAGCAACAAGCAGCTTTACTGGCCAACAGTCAGACGTGATTTATAATCTGCAAGTACATTTGATTGGATTGAATATTTTCTATCATGTCATGGTCTTTCACTGGAAATGCATCACTTGCTTTTTGTTGGTTTTGTGTGGGTTGTTATTTTTTCCCTGAATACTCTAAAATTCCCTAGTATTTCTAGGAATACAGTCACATGATGCCAAGTGTTTTAGTCAGTTTACTGCTCTCTTTCTGCACCACTCATGCTATCCCGAAATAAATAGCAGAATACAATGGGGGAGCTGTAAGCACCACTAACTCGTGCAGCTGATGTCCAGGTGACTGTTTAAATCCCCATTCCAGCTCAGCTGTGGTGCTGAGGGAGGGGTGCCTAGGCTTTATGTCCTGCTGGTGCCACACAGAGTGGTTCATTGTTGTTTCCAGTTATATGAGATACTGTTCTAATTCTGCTCTTCATCAGTGAGAAGTGAGAGAGCTTTTTTTCAACACAAACCCCCAGATTCTTAGCCTGGCCCTCTGCTGCCTTGTCCTGGAAATGTGCTAGCAGCTGAAAACCTGGCTGGGCAACCTAAGAGCTGAACACATAAATGAGGGCAGGTTGTAAGTGCCCAGAACAGAACAGCATTGCAACCAAAACCTCTAACTGAAACAGTCTCCTCTGGCTAATGCTTGGTGCCATTTGAGTCCTGTTCTATACACGTTTTCACGCAAAAGGAAACTGGTTAATGAGTTTAAAGGTGTACATCTATGCTGCCTGCTGCTGTACCACATCAGAACTCCTTTTTCTTACTGGCTGGAGCTGGTTGGAATGGATGGGAGTGTGATCATTGCCCGTTCTTTCCAAGATGAAACTGACTACAGAATTTATCCAAACTTAAAAAACCCAACATATACTTTTAAAAGTATAGTTTTTTTCCATATAAGCAAAAGAAAGCAAGGAAGAGTAGGAGGCTGGAGCTGGCTGTCTAACATTTCTGTCATTCCTTGTAAATTGACTCTGCACATGAGAAGCACAGATGTCTGCTAAGGATGTAAGTGGCTATCTTGTGACTTTTTTGTTGTGATTTCAGGAGTTGACTTGAGTGTTTTCAACACGAGGTTCTGTTTGCAATTGCATCGCAGTCTTGGTTACCTAAATCTGCCATGCAGCACTTTTCACGGGGAGCAAATAGCATGTATTGCCAGACATAGCATAGATGTGAATTTTGAATGGAACCTTCAAAAATCAGAAGGAAAACCCCGTTGCTTTTACAGCATTCCAATTACTGAGTTGCTGAATTGCTGTCTTGGGCTTCCCTCTGTAATGAGGTTGGCTGGAGAACTTCAAATGAAAGCAGAGATTGTCATCAGACTTCAATTCTACAGCTGCTAGGATATTCAGAAATAAGTTGAAGTTAAGATTTCACAAACTTCACAGTAGCATTGCAAAATTAGTGACCCTGAGCAAACCAGTAGTTTTCCAGTGGACTTTTTCTTTCTATGACATTTCAGGTTCTCTCTGAGAAGGAAGTGTTTGGTTTAGAGTTCTGCTGATGAGAAGAATTTGCTTCTCAGCTTCCTGAGCCCTTGTCCTCCTCACTGGCGTCCTGGACTGCTCATGTGTTATGTATTAGACATTCCTATAGTCACAGCATGTTTGACTCTCTTCATATTTTAATCACCCCATGATTTGCATAGTTACAAAGCCATGGCTGCATGAAAGCCTTCTTAACTTTAGCAGGTGGTTTGTTGGCTGGCGGACAAATGGCACATAGGGAACAGATTTGGAAGGTCTCAATTCCAGTCTAATAAAAGGACTCCGTGCTTATTACCTCCACTTTAGCTTCCCTTCTTAATTTAATTAAATAATTTTCTGAGGATGTGCAATGCTTCCTAGGGGAGAAGAACTGTAGCTTAACTTTTGGTCTCTTTGTAAAGAGTGCAAGTGTTCTATTATTCTTTGCACAGCTTTGTTTTTACATCTCATAACATGATTAATCATAAAATCAGTGCTCCACACTTTAGCCAGAGGACTAGAGAATCTGACAGTGATCTTTAAAGTTTCAGTGTCTTTCAAACATTACATGGAAGAAACTTTGCCTTTTGGAAGGCAGAAACAGAGCTTCAAGAGATGTGTGTCACTGTATCCCCACCTTGCAGCTGCCCATCTGCCTGTGTCTCGTAACACCTCAATTCAGGAAGCTTCCATGAAGGGCATGAGCAAAGTCAGGAAACGGAGACCTTGTGCTATCCTTTTTCACAAGAACACCTTCTTTGTACTGGGAAGAGGAAGAGCATCTCTCTTGGTTTTACATCGGAGCTTGATGTGGCTGTGCGACACAGGTTTGAGGTGGTGGCATCCCTTTGTTTTCTCCATGTAGTGACTTGAGACAACAGATAAATCCATAAAGTAAGGTGGCTTCTTTGTGGGAGCCAACAGGGAGGCCTGATGTGTTTGTATCCGCCTTTCCTGAGGCCCAGCACTGTGGTGCCACAGTGCCTTCCAGAGCCCAATGGAGAAATGTGTCCGTGGTGAAATCAGATGTTGCTTCTGTCTCGTATTGAATAATATTTGGTACACAATAGAAACTGGAAGTAAAATAAGGAGAAATAGAATCTTGAAAGGAGGGGATTCTTCTGGAACCAGCCACTGGAACCAGACCTCTTTAGCCGGTACATTAATTCCTTTAAAAAACAATGTGTCTTTCTCCTCCCTGTGTTAGAAAGCTTAGAGTCATTTCCTGTTAGTCCTGAAAAAGGCACTAAACGCGACATACTGCTGCACCTGCGCGCTCTGCTTCCCCTCTAAGATGAGCCAGGCATTTTGTTAGTGGTCTTTCTTGGTATGTAGGGAGGTGCAAAGCTTCAGGAAATCTTCCCAGAGCCTTGCTGTACAAGGGGAATGAATTACAGATTTGGTTCATCTCTTAGTGAGGATTATTCTAATAGCTGCATGTTACCACTTCCATTTTACGAGAGATCTCCGCCACCTCAATAATAATTTTCAACATATCCTGTTACTCAATATGGTGCAACACATCCTTACACTCTGTTGGTATGGTGTATCACAAAGTCCTGGGGAATTGTGCAATCCAACAGAACAAAATCAACTTTAGGCTTTTAGAAAATCTTAAAAGGAGGCTACGTCATTTAAGTCAAGCAGTTTGTCCAGGTGACAACCCTGCCGCTATTAGAATCATCTTCTAGGTTGGAAATGACCCTCAAGATCATCAAGTCTAGCTGTCTACTAAACATTATCATAACCATTAAACCATGTCCTGAAGCACCACATCTACTCGCTTTTGGAACATCTCCAGATGTTCCATCTCCTCCCTTGGCAGCCTGTTCCAATGCCTCATCATGTTTTCAAGCAAAAGTGAAGTTGCACCAAGAGTCTTTTGCCAAAAGCTGTGGAAGTTTTCAATTCCTCAATCTTGTTCAGTAACGTTTCCTCACCACTTTGAAGAAGTACTAAGCTCCATTTATAGTAAGGGAGCAATTCTTTGGGAAACTGAAAAGCTGTTGGGATCTACTTGCATATTTTCAGCCTCTTCTTTTTCTTAACATTGACACCCTGAGCAACTCTGAGTGATCCATGTGCTGAGCTGTCCCCCTCAGCCCTCACTTTGTTCCAGCCTCCCATCCTCAAATTCTTGTGGAACAGCACAGTGAACTTTGTATGTTATTGAACTGTTGCTGCTGAGAAAACTTTTATTACAAAACCTAGATTAAACGGGAGGTTAAAAGTGTTTTCTGCGCCATCTGCCAGCCGGAATCTACCTTGCTGCAGTATGGCATGAAAACAGAATCATAGAAAAGGTCTTTTTGAGCTAAAAGCAGCTGTAGAGTAACAAAAAACCCCCACAAACAAACAAAAAACCAAAACCTGTTTATGAGGCAGCTGAAATCACCTTCCATACAAGCATGAAATGAGTGCAAGTGGATCGAAATTCAGAGCTCTCCGCTGTGTCCGCAAAGCGGCACAAGGTCAGTGTCCCATTCAGGGACTGTGAACTTTGAAGAAGGAGAAGCAGCACAACTCTGCCCTGCTGCGTTGCGGGAGCACAGGGCCTGTAGGAGGAAAGGGCTGGGTCATGAATCACCCAGTCCTGCAAGGAAGAAAATATGTTGAAAAGAGATTCACGAGGAGAATCTGGGATTCACCCTGGAGAATCTGTCATGGGGGGAGGCTGAGAGCTGGGACTGCTCAGCCTGCAGAAAGATGGCTCATGGTGAGAGCGATGAGGGGAAATGGAGCCAGGACTTCTCCGTGGTACCAGTGACAGGGCAAGAGGCAATGAGCGCAAACTGGAATACAAGAAGTTCTTTTTAAGCATAAGAAGATTGTTTTGCTGTAAGGGTGGTGAGACACTGCAACAGTTTGCTCAGAAAGATTGTGGAGTCTCTATCTTTGGAGATACTCAAAATGTGGTGCCGCGATGAGCAGAGCGCTTGGCTGGATAATCTCCAGAACCCCTTTCTGACCTCAGCTCTTCTGTGACTCTACCATCAGACAACGCAGCTCTACATTCTGTTTTAGCAAATGAGGGGACACTCTTTGATTTTTGTGTGAAGTGCTGTTCCAGATTCACAGGATCCGTTTCAGACAAATACTCATTTAGGTAGTGTTCATAAATGTGCCTGTGTACGTGCAGGTGAAAAGAGTCGATGACTCACCTATTCCATGCATGAAAGGCATACGCATGGCACAGTTAAAGGTGGCATAAATAAGAAGCCTCCGTTTCTCTGAGCCCAAGCAAAACCAAACAACTTTTGCAAATCAGGACTGATTAAAACAAACCAGATGTAACTGTGTGAAAATATTAACAAAATTGTCACAGTGACTTCATCAATCAACCAATTGAAGCACTCAGAACCCCTAGAGAAGGCCCCCAGTTGCAGCATGGTCATCAAAAAAATTTAATAAAATGTAATTATTTAACTGTCTAATTACTTCAATCACTGGCCTAAAATGAGCTTTCCATAAACACATTTATCTACCTGGTCTGGAAAGCTTTCTGCAGCCTTAGGGCCAGCCTACTGTGTTTAAACCTCCCTCAGATCCTCTTTCTCCTCGTAGGGAAGGTGCTCAGCCTGATGTGCCACATGCAAGCCCTAGCTAAGCCTATAACCAAAAGCTGCAAACATAAAACTCGAGTCCTTCTACTTGAGCTCGTCACCAAGGAAATGAACCACCCTGAATATGCTGTACTTGGTTCCTCACAGCCCCTCCCAGGTGCTATTTTAGGAACACAGGAGATGGAAGTAGCCATTGATGTGTTTGCCTCACTGGTGATATCTGTGCTGGGAGTGTTAGTTCATTCGAGCTTCCTTTTAGCTGCTGTGCTCTGCTCAGAAGGGATCTGTGAAGCACCAGTGTTTCCATAGACACAGCAACTACTCAGGTTTTCTACTTATGATTTCCTGTGGTTTCAATGACTGTTGTGAGCTTGCACGCCCTTGACGGGTGCTGCCCGCTCCCCCAGCGAGCTAAGCATCCTTCCCAGATCTGTGGGGGGAATGTAGGAAGAAATTACATGTAAAAATAAAAGAAGAGCCCCTTCTGTGGAGATAAAGTTGACCTCACACCAAACATAGACATCAGCTGGGTGATCAGTTCAATTTTTTCCCAAATTGGTTCCCTCTTTATTCCCCATTTCCACACCCATCCAGCCGTGATGCCTTGCCCTGGTTGTAAGCAGGGCCACAGCCACATACCTGCCCTAGTCACGCTTGCTGGCACTCAGAGGGGTGAAGCAGGTACCCACAGCACAGCCTGGCCTGTCTATGCCAGCGTGTGGTGAGATGGATTATTTTAATTTGCCTTGTGGCAGTAGATACAGATGCAGCTGGTGGAATCCAATTCAGATGAGGCTTGGTGGGGAACCACTTGCAAAACTGAGATGCCAGGCTGAAAGGTTTGGCAGCCACGTCCTTCCCTGCCTGAGCTCAGCCATGCCTCAGTTCCTCCCTCCTGACAAACCTGCCCACCCTCACTTCATCCTCACAGACCTGCTTCCAAACAACGGGCCCTGAGAACCATAACCTCCGCAGGAAAGCGGCGCAGCTCCTGGTATGAAAGAGGCTTCCTTTTTTGAGTACAGCAGTTGATACTGTATTTCTTCAGCACATTGCCCAGTAAGTCTAGAAAATAGCTTTATTGTGACTTTTATAATCATCTCTTCACTCTTGTGCCATAGTTAAGACTCTCACTAGAAGTTATTTATGAAACTAATTACATCTTTTGGCATAGACAATAAACCATTGTGTGAAACAGCTACAGTAACAGCTGAGAGGTCCACCTACAAAGTCGGCTCTGCATTGAACCTGATGTTCAAAACAAGCCTGAGTTCAAAACAAGAAAGATTCAGCAAGTGCCTCTGTTTGTAACGGGCTCCTTATCACAAGCACTTCCAGGGCTCCCACTGCTGTAGCGTCTGACCGTAATGACGGGTGCTGCAGGGGCAGGGATGTGGTAAGGGAAGTCCGCAGCAGGCAGGGAGGCAGATCTTGCTATCATCTCATCTTCGAAGCCTGTGTATTTGCTGGCCCGTAGCTCCAGCTCATTCACACTTTTAAATGTGAGCTGTGGGAGTCCATGAGCCCTGTGCTTATCCTACAGCTGAGAATGAACAAGCACTTCATCCTTTTAGCATTTTTTTAAAAAAATCCTGAGCACCTTAGGAGCCCATGACACATTTTCAGAATTGACTTGGCCACTTGAGTTTGATTCGAAGCTGCCCGAAGGAATAGATTTGCTCCCACTCAACCCTGGGAACTATGGAGCCTGCCCCAAAACCAAACCCCTCCTTTGAAAGTCTTCCTCATCCCCCTTTCCCAGGTGGGTAAGGCAAAGCCAGTAAATGGTGCCACTGAGCACCTACCTGCCTCTTGCCCAGAAAGAGCTGCATTTCACAGGGTTGCAGCTGGGGTGTCGGAGAAAAACAAAATACAAGGAAAAGAATTTCAGAAGAAAAGCAAAGGATGAGTACAAGAATGTCGAATGAGACTAAGAAGGAGAATTGATATTTGCGACGGAAGTTAATGTGACTCAGATCTCTGCCTATTAGCATAACCCTAGTAACACAAAACTCAGGTGGTGTCGCAGCTGTACTCCCTATTAACCTGGGAGTTTACCTGCCTGTCTAATAGGATACTAGTGAAGGCAGGTAGCATCTGTTACATTTGTACAGCAGCCCAGCAGAATATGAATCCATTAGCAACTGCCCTGTACTGGCTATTAAAAACCATTTGTCTTTTCATCTCACTAATATTTTCCAAAAAAATATTATCAGAGGATAGAAAACTTCTGCTAAGAAGCACATTTCAGTGGAGGCTTCGAGCAACTTTGCCTTAAACCATGATGGAGTATGTGGGGGACATAAAACCAAAAATCATAATTAAAACCCATACTATTTTTCGTCCAGGACATGCTTACAAAGAAAATAAAAAGTCTTAGCACAAGTATGAAACTTTTAATATTGTACGATCACTGCTACATTTCATAAGGGAGAGTAGAGATTAAATCTTATACCTGTTCTGAGGAACAATTTGCATTTTCCTGAAAGACAGCTCTCCCTGTTCTTACGAAGCTTGAGGCATTTTGGGGAGGGATGAATGGTACACTCTCTGCTACTTGGGGAATATCTGTGACTTTTAGGGTTTCTTTACGTGTTTTACATTGTGACAGCTACCAAAGAAACTTCTGCCTGTCCAAAAGTGTGCTCAGAGCAGAGGGTTGTTGCTTAGGGTTTACCTTGCCAGGCTGACTTACAGAGAAGGGAGTATGTGCAGCAGTGTCCTTAGGCAAGTGTTAGAGCTCAGGGATCTGTACTCAATGACCTTCTGTGATGCAAATCCACTTTTCTGGTTTGTAAACATAAGGACAGTTTCCATCAGTAGTACAAATTGAATAAAGGACATAATTGTTCACTGAAGCAAATGGAGCAATTACGATTCTCTCTCACTAATGGGCATAACAGAGACTCGTGAATGCAAAAATAATTGCTGATCTTGTGATCTGAGGGTCAAGCTGTACTCTTCTGCTGCAGGATTGTGCAATTTCCTTTAAGTTTTCTTTTTAAAAGACACATTATTGCATAGCAAAAACTACCATCCTGCAGCTAGATATACTTCTGCCCTCTTCTTCAGGTTCAGCAAACAATGTTTCCAGCTGAACAATATTAAAAACAAAGGTGCTTTCCCTTAAGGAAGGCATTAGCTTCAAAGCTAAACAAGGATTATAGTCATGCTGGTGTGGCTAAGCAAAGCAGAGAAGTTTAGGGAAGAAGAGCCCTAAAGAACTGGCTTGGCCAGATTGTCAACTGGCTTCAGTCACCCTAACCTTACTCCAGTCCACGGGGTACACCTGATTTATTCTCACTAAAGTCCAAGACCCTGAGAAGTAAATATACCAAATGTACCAGTTGTAACAGTCAGAGTACATATTTTCAAAGGAAGCCTGGAAATGCAAAAGCCGAAGCTCTCAGGGTAGCACTGGCTTGCAGCCATGTCCCACCTCCTGCCTTGAACTGTGCAGTTAGTAGCTGTATAAAAGAGGAGGCATGGAGGATCTCACGTAGGTGTGGTCTGGCACAGTTAGGGTTAGCACCAAAATTAGCTTTTGTATTTCCTCATTACATTTTTTTTTTTTAAACAGTTCAAATCTGAGAGAGGAGAGGGGTTGGGGAGGGCTTCCTGGAAGCGCCAGGAGGAAGGTGGTTCACTGCAATGTGTTCTTGCATCTGCCCTTTGGTTTCACACTGAGGGAGGGTTTACTCTGAAGGGCAGGTGGACAGAAAGGAAGCAGAGACAGCAGATACCCGTGAAGGGTCTGCTCTACTTGGCTTGGTAGGAAAATGGCAGGAAGAATTCATAGGCCTTCTGCCTGTCTTTGAGTCAGTCCTAGATGCTGGGAAAACAAGTGCTCAGACAAGAGGCAACCACATAACGTCCTGTTTACTCAACTTCACAGCGTTAGGATTTTGTTGGTTTGTCCTTTCCTTAAAACCTCTACTCCAGGAGCAATTGCAAGAGAACCTCAGATGACCCTTGAGACAGAAATGACTAGGGTCTTCTTACCTGGTAACTGCAGAGGAAGAGCTTACAGACAAGACATGAAAAGATTCTTCAACCAAAAGTCAAGTAACAAGAGCAAAGCCCACCTCCTGGCTTTAGCATTCACCGTTCTTAAGCCAGTTGTGAGTGTTCGGGCTTAATTCTTGAGTGGCACTGCTAGTTTTTTCTCCCTGCGCTGCTGTCTGGCTGCTGGGTGCCTCCCTGCCCTCCTGAACCCACAGGCAGGCATGGGCTCTGCAGAGGGCTGAGCAGGACCAGTGTGCACTCAGCTGGATGGCTTCGCTCTACCAGCAAACACCAGAGAATTCACACTGTAATTNCGTAATGACCTACGGCTGTGAAGGGGCAGGAGGGGAAAAAGCTCTTGCTCACGCAGAGAGACATGCACACACTCAGCACCCTAACCCCAAACCTGTTTCTCTTCTGGTAAACAGTTAATATTGAAATGAGGAAGCAAGGAGATGTCAAATGATGTCAGGCTGCTCCATGCCATGTGTGCATGGGAGTGGCTGGCAAATTAAAAAAGAAAAAAAGAAAAAAGAAGAAAGAAACAAATCAAGAACAACAAAAGGCTAACTGGAAAAAAAAAGTTTTAAAATTCAGTGGCAATATGACTTGATCAGCTACAGGAGGACAGCAAGCAATTAAAATGCAGAGGAAACCAGCACAATACAAAGAGATAAGCTGCAGAGGAAATTAGAGTCAAACTATCATGTAAAGCTGTGGTCTTACAAAGAGTAAGAAGCAAAAGAAACGCCTGTGCCACATTTCCCCAGTACTTTCTGGGGCTGGCGGAGGCCCGTGCATTTGCACACGAGAAGCACAGCTCGAAGTTGCCTTTTGCAACTGAGAAGGCTTTTCGAGTGTCAGGTTAAATTAAGAACGCTGTCCAGCGCGCAGGTGTCCGTGTGCTTTTAGGTGCCTGTATGTCTATCTATAGAGATCTCTGTTTTGCATGCCCTCATGTAAGTGTTTATAGGAATAAGCAGCATATGTGAAATTTCAAAGTAAAACCCAAACGCCTGAAAAGATTTGTGGTAATAGAGCTAAGAGTTTATTAGCAGCAGGACCTGAAGTGAGGCTTCAGAGCCGCGTGAACCAGCAGTGTGCACAGCACCACACCCAGCACAGTGCTGACATCAAGTCCTTCAGACAGCCGGTAAATGAGCTACCCCATCTGTTACCGTGCAACTGCAAATTATTGATCAGAAGGTGCTGTGTCTAATGCTTCCATGAAACCCTCTTCAAAATACCTGTCCTGCAACTGGGGTTGCCTCTGTTCCCCTCAGGCTGTTTAAAGGATTCCGTGTTGTTAAATACTCTCTGGCATTTTCAGAGGGCAGGAGAAAACAAAAGGAAAAAACTCCTGCCATGGTTGCCTGTACTGTGATGCGTGTTTCCACACCAAGACGACACCAGGACTTACTTGGCTGTAACTAATCAATGTTGCTCCTGATGCCTGGGTGTTGCTTTTCTCTTACTGTCCCCACAGCAATAGCCACGCGGCAAATTATTTAGTGGTGAGGAAGCCTGGAAGCTTCACTGAGCTCCAGCGGGGCACAGGGGTCTGCTCAGACAGGCCTGCAGCACTTAGGGGCTGCAGTTATCAGTAGTCACTCCATGAGCAATTTGTGGCTGGTGTTTTCAAGAATTGTCAAGTTTCCTTCTTAGTCATCTGAAAAAGACAGGGAATGTGCAAAGACTCCAAAAGGGAACATGAAGTGCAAGCAGAGGGGGGCAAAAGGGAGTTTGCAGGGCCAGAGGTGTGAGACTGCTTTGATTGTCACGAGCAGCAGGAAAAAAGCATCGTTGTGTGAGAGGGGGAGAAGAAGAAACATGAGGATTCACTTGCAGAAGGTGCTGAGGAAGCTTTCTTTCAGAAGGGAAAATTTCCTGGAAAAATGTGTTTTTGAGAGCATGGGCACTAATAATATTTGATCTGTAAGAAAAAAAAAATAGAACCTTTTTAAGAATGCTTTCTCAGCCTTTCTAAGACTAAACATTTCCTCTTACTATTTCCAAACTGCCACTTCGTTTAGAAATGGATAGTTTTGTCGCTGTCAGGATCCATAAAAATGCACCGAATGCACTTTGCCCTTCCAAAATGATATGATACTTTCTCATTATTTTCAGTTTGGCCTCCAACCAAAAGGCCAATTATTTGATTGACCCTTATGCTGAGCTCCCGGTGTAGCACAGTCCCCTCCCTTAGGAGCTGCCAGGGATGCGTCGCCACGAACCATAATCACGGGTGAGTAGCTTTGCACTGTGGCTGAGTTTGTCTCTTACCATTGGCTGCAGAAGAGCCAAGATCAACTTTGTTCCTAGCTGAGATGTTCTGATGAACTGTTGGAAATTGGCTCACCCAAGCCATAGCCCCTGGCTCTGATGAAGCTGGGCTGTTGGGCAGCCACTTCGCTGGGAGCTCACGCATCCCAGTGTTGCTGGATCATGTCCAGAGGCTGCTGTACCTTGCACTCTTCCAGAGTGAGAGAATTATCTCCGTTTTGCAGGTGAAGAAACTGAAACCTATAGCAAAGGGTCCTGGCAAATATGTTGGTGCTCAAGGTGAAGGCCTGGGACAGAGTTAGTGGGATACTGCCAAGGGTGGTTGTGCATCGCAGCTGCCAAGGTGCGAGCAACACATCATCAGGCACGGGGTCCATAACCCCACGCTGCTGGTTTCCTGTGACCACAGCAGCACTGCCACTGCCTGAAGATGTAACAGCAGCTCTCTGCAGCTGGTAAAGAGCTCTCTGCAGGGGCAGGGTGTACCTCCCCACTGCACTGGCCGTGACTGGCTTGAAGAAAACTGCTATAGGATTAATGTCTTTTTCTCTCATAAGCCAAAGTGCCAAAGA
Source organism: Todus mexicanus (assembly GCA_013389965.1). Taxonomy (NCBI): domain Eukaryota; kingdom Metazoa; phylum Chordata; class Aves; order Coraciiformes; family Todidae; genus Todus; species Todus mexicanus. Next base: position 6,186 of record WEIS01004745.1, on the reverse strand, counting down.
TTACCTAAATACCTTGCAGGGACATCTGCTAAATTTATGCTGAGCTGGTCTACTACAACTGCTGGTTTGTAGGATGCAATTACTGTTTGTAAGCTTGTGTTGTTTAGCACAGCTTGAAATAGAACCCAGAAATAGCAGTTCCCAATAGCTGGCTTATTTAAGAGGCGCACCAGCCTCCTGATGGCTCCAGAAACTCATCTTTGTCCCTTTCTCAACTGAATGTATCGAGATAGTCTTGCGAGTCTTTGGTAAAACTCTCATGGTGAATGTGGCACTTGGGGAAGAAATCTTGCTGAACTCATCCTCTACATAGGAACAAGACAACACGGAGTCCAGTTCTTAAATGCTGTATCTCATGATTGGGTTGAGATTTTTGATGTGAGCAGCCTGAATTGTACAAAGGCTGGAATGGCTAAGCCCAGGAGGGAGCTCTGTGGGGCTGAGGGAAGGACAGCAAAGTCAGTGAATCTTGCTACCCTAGTAAGTACTGTAATAATGCCATCTACTGAAACCACCTTGAACTTCATCAAATGTTCCCCTACAAAATATTTGTATAGATACATTTGTGCCAAGCAGAAACATTTTGAGTGGGCAAGGGGGTTAGGCTATTGTCACTGTAGTGAGTGGGACTAAGGTGCTAGGGTGGCAATGACGAGGGATCGGCCACTTGTTCGTTTGGTTATTGGCAGGCTGGATGTTTTGGAAACCCACAGGGCCTTTCATCTCCTCCTCACACTGTTAATGTGGCTTTCCATCTAATCTTTGCATACAGCTCCACTCAGAAATTCAGAAGTGTCAATAACAAGCCTTAAGTGAAACACTTCCCCGAAAGCCACTGCAGCTTCCTTCCCACCACTGCTCTGAAAGGTTAGAAATCAGGTTTTCTGTTTGATAAGGCCAAGAGTCAGTCTCCAGGCCATGGTATTGGGGTTTTATTCCTAGTAATTACATTGTTTGGAAGCAGAATATACCATTTGAATTTGTTGTTGGACCTGACAGTCGCTAAAATAGCATCTACAAACAGAGTTGCCCTCATCCAGGGTTTCAAGCAAGACATTCTTCACAGTTAATGTTTCTGATTTGGGGTGGTCTGATGGAGTAGGCAGTAAACTTTCTAGGCTACATAGAAACAGGATGAGAGAGTCTATGAAAAGTACTAAGGCAGTAGATAAAGAGATGCTGAATACTGAGATAATTCAGGTATTTAGCTGGCTGTATTTTTCAAAACTCCTCAGGTATATTGTGGTCCCTCGGAATCATCACTTATGAAATGAAAACGGAGAATAGAAGGCACTTCTACAGTCCTTCAAAGCCGCTATAACAATCACATCTAACAGACACAGCTTCACAACAATTGCTGTGACACAGTCATGTTCAAAATTAAAAGAACCCAGCCTCTGGTGTCTTGCTGAGTCCTAAAGCCTAGAGCCACCAGCAGCATCAAAACCACTTCCAGAGGAAAACCGCAGCAGGAGTATACAAGCATTTTAGCTGGTTAGCCGCGCCTGCTGTTTCTATTTCCATACAAACGGCTACCTGAATTTCAATGTGAGAAATGTTAGGGGCTTTCCAATTATCCACAATTGTGCCAATCTAAAATTTTTAAATCACCTTGCCTTCTGTGAGGAACCAATCTCTGTTCCCATGGAAACAGAAACAGCTGCCTCCCAGCACACGACATGATTTGTTACAACTCCTCTGAACTCATCTCTGGCTCCTGGCTAAGAGCTGATTCCACGTTCTCCAGACCCTGTGACACCAGCTCTGTTTGGCTCTGAATCATCGGCTCTGAAACACGCTCCCTTTGCTTCTTTTCAATGGAACTCTTTGAACATCCTTCCAAAAAGCAGTTTCACAGTGCCAGACAGTCCTGCTGGCGTTTTCTTTGGTAAAATTGACAACTAAGATAAAGATCAGTTGCACAGACTATGTTATGAACCAATATCTAACATTTCATAGCAGTTTCCCACAGAGGCCTTCGCTGAAAGGTGGATCCAGTCCCTCCTGTTTTACCGAAGAGAAAGATAATCATGGTCTTTCCTATAATTATAATTATCATCATAGTCCTCTGTGTGTTCTAAAATTACTATTCGTATCACAGAAATGCGGGGTCTGTTCGCGCATGGATAGCTACCATCCTTACCCCTGAGAGCGTTTCAAAGTTAAAAAGGGAGAAAAACCGGGAAAGTGCAATGTCACAGGAGGCTTGATTACCGCCGACAGGGTCTGGTGGTGCTTTGGAGAGAAGTGTAACCACTTAGTGAAAGAGAAAATGAAAAGGTTTGGGTTTCTACTTCTTTCTGTCATAACTTCAGGTACCTGCGGAAAGATGCTTTTTCTTCCTCTGACATCTTGTGTATGTTTTACCAACATACTGGCTTTCTCCATCCCATTAATTCAAAGAAAATCACTCTTCATTTGCAAGTGTCGTATATTCATTAGCCAAGTAGGCGATGCTTGCGGTGCTGAAGAGGTTTCCACTTCTCAGAAAGGACTCTGAGTACTGCAGTTCTGGAAAGCAAGCAGGCTTCAAGCTCACCGAAACATTACGCAGAAGTTCAGGATATGCTTTGCAAAAAACTTCTCTTACCTGATTGCGACTGCAGGGGGTACGTGCACAGGCAGCAGCTGTTCAGACCCATTTGCGAAGGTGTTTGGTGAGAAATCACGGCATTCTGGGGACATCTCAAGCCACTGGACCTTTGTCCAAAATAGTGCATCTCTAGCAGGCCTGTCTCTGTACAGAATGTCCCTTCTTTAGTAATACAGTGAGTTATTTAGTGTCATGGGAGGCAACGGCTTAGATTCCTTCTGCATAGTTTAGCAAATATTCTGCATACTTGCTCATCCAGAAACATCACCAATTGTTTTATAATCTTTTTTCTGAGTAGAAATGCCAAACTGTAGTCAACAGTGAACATCTGAAAGATCTTTTCATAAATCCTTATAAAGCAAAACTCTTCTAGATCAAGCGTTTGCATGCTTATCCTTGTAAATAGGCTGAAATGTTAAAGTGTAGTTGTTTTAATTTGCAGACAAATTGTAACTTACACAGTTCAAGCTCAGTTACCACTGTAATCTTCCACCTCTCGGAGCAAACACATACTCAGGTATCTTGCCACATATTCTTACCTCAATAGGTAGAAAGAGGAACAGGAAACAGGTAAAAGCATTTGTAGCCTTCTGTGCTTTTTGCAGACCTGGACTGCCAGAAATACTGCTGAGCCAGATCACCCTTCAGCTGGGTAAGTGATCGTGCCTGATGCATAACATTGCTCAGCCTTGGTTTGCTGCTGCTGTTGCTATAAAAAGCAAGGGTTAGTACTGGCTTTCTCAAAACAATTGAACTTTTTGTAGATTTATAGTGAATTCCTTGTGGATTGCTTTTTCAGCTTCTTCCCTATTGCTTCGATAGATCAGCAGGGCTGGTAAAATAACATTCTTCATGAACAAGTATTTCCTTACGCCTCCGTTCAGAGACCTCGGTGCACATCCGTGTAAGCAGCATTTATGCAGCACAAAGGATCCTGCTCTAAGGATCAAATTCTTGTGGAATTACCCTTTAATGTCACCTTTCTTCTTGTGGGAAGGGCACAGAGCACTTCACAGGGGGCACTACCCTCTGTATAAATAGGCTCTATTTATATATGCATACAACATACATGTTGTAACACGAATAACCGCTACCTTAAAAGCAACATTGAGATCAGTGTTCGCCTTCTGAGATTTTTCTTCTTCTAGCAAGCGCTGGGGGTTTTTGTGGCAGAGGAGGAAAGGATAGCTTGTAGTTGGAAATGCTGCATACTCGAAATAACTTACAATATATAGAAAATAAACGGGTCTTGCCAAATGGTTTAGCTGGGATCAGTCTGCACAGGGTTATTTGTGCCTCCTGGTCTGCGCAAGGCAGGCAGGTCTCCGCTGCAGTCTCCTGCTCCAAGCAGGGCTGACTAACTTTGAAGATGGATCACATTGCCCAGGACTTTTTTGAGCTCTGACTGTCTCTAGGGTGGAAATTCTCCCACTGCCTCTCTGGGCCCTTTTCATTGCTTAACCAGCACTACTGTGAAATTTTCAACTAGTCAGAATTTCCCTTGCTGGAATTTGTGAGTGTCACCTCTTGTCCCTTTGTTGTGCGCCTCTGAGAAGTCTGGCTTGTTTATACCAGCAGTGCAATTCTGCTTGTTCTATCACCCATCCGCTTCCCTTGAGATGAGCTGTGCTCTAGGTAGGATGTGTTTTTGTAGATACTGAATGTCTAAGCTGCTTCGTGTTCTGGAAAACTTTGCAAATCTAAGCTTCGTCATACTGATACTTCATCGGCTTGCTGTCATATTCTCCTTTTGCCCTGTTCTCCTGACATTTTTACATGCAGTGTTTGTCTAGAAATCAAATTTTGCTAGATCTTTGATTATATAAATAGAAGGATTTTGGAACAAGCCGAGGAATTTTGTTCTCTTCATGGAGTTTAGCCAGTATTTGTTCCTCTGAAAGTCTCTCTCACTTAGACATGGTACAAATTATCATCCTAATGCATATTCCCACAGAGCTGGGGACTGCCCCTGAATTAAGGATAACTAATTTTGAGGATGAGAATGAGATTACCTTGTCCACAAAAACACTCAAATCTCTCTCTAAGACACCTGAGGGGTTATTGAATGGATACAAAGTGCTTCAATATTTGAGTTGGGAATATTCTGCATGTGCTGCTTACAAAGTAAGATTGGATGTAACGGGCCAGAGACCTGCAGTACAATGCGCTGGAGTAGGACACCTCTGCGCCTCAAACCTCAGTGCGTTGACAAAGGAGTTGCAAAACTTAACCTTCACCATCTCTCCTTTTATTCTTCCTGGAAGCCAAAGCTAAGGTTTCAAGCCTCAGTTTGATCTTGTTTGTTTGTTTTTTGGGGGGATGGGCTGTTTTGAGCTGTTCCAGCTGGCCATAACCTGAACTGTGCTCATAAAACTGCCACAGGTAGAAGTTGTGCAATTTAATTGAACCAAGTCTCATTCCTCAGAAGGAGATTCCAGGATGGATTCTGGAATGTGTAATCCCACATTCAGTGCCAGTGATTCCTTCTGTAAATATATAGAACAAATTATGCCATGCTGGGATGCTGAAATCACTGCTCTAATGTGTTAAAGTTTCTATTTAGTTTCTGTCTTACAGTGAAACACTTTTAACTCCTGAGATACTTTGCTTCGTTGCACTTTTTCTCAGCATACTTAAACTCTAGGTAAGGGACAACACTGCAAATACTGGAGCTACATTTGGATGGGCATCACCAAATGTAAGGGGTGGATTGCCAGTTCGGGTAACCTAAACACGATTAATTATCAAAAGCCACAAAACTTTGTAGGATCGTGCAAGCGCCATTAGGCTTCTCAACCTGAAGCGAACAGAGCCTCATTTTTAAAGCGTTCTTAGAAAGCAAAAGATGTCTGTATTGCTTTACTCTAACTGACAGAAATGTCCACCAGAATACAGCATTACCAAAGGACTGAGCTTAGCGCTTCTCCAAATCCACATTTCACTTACATTAAGAATTACATTGCTTCTTTTTTAAGTATTAGTTTTCTGGGCCCATAAAATTACATTAAAAGCTGCAAAGTGACAAAAGCTGTAGTTCTATTTCTGTCTTGCAGTGAGTGAAGCCTTCATAATACCTAACATTATTTGCTTACAGAAATACTAAAATAAGCAATGAATTGGCTGTTTGGCAGAGGCTCTGAGCTGTGGACTGTGTCAATGCTTTGCTGCTGGCTGTTTGACCAGCCTTGCTCCCCCTCTTATTGTTGGTTTATGTAAATTATTGCAACCCGGCGAAGGGCCTGGAGCTGAGACAGAGCAAAGGGCAGGAGCATCCTTCCAAAGGCATTTTTTTTTTCTCCTTGTTTTGGAAGTTGAACTTCCAAGTTCGTGACATTTTTAATACTGAGTATGCAGCTGAATCTGTCATTAAGACTTGCTTAAAAATGCCAGGAAGAATAATAACAAATGGACAACTTTCGGTATATTTGAAACCGGCCTAGAAGACAACTGGTTTAATATTCCTGGACACAGTGGATTTAATGACACTATTTTTTTTTATATCAGATCGCACTACCAACATGGCAGCAATTGTATTCATATTTCCAGGAACTGAAATAAACATATATGGGTAGAAAAACCCCAACAACCCAAAC
>WEIS01004742.1:10147-35933 GCA_013389965.1 Todus mexicanus | reverse complement strand
CTCTTGCTTTGAAACAGAAGGAAAAAAAAGCAGGTACACTTCTACAGAATGCAAAAGAAGCCTCACATGCAGTAAATATCACGTGTGCAACAACTCAGAGAAAAGTAGCAAGTCATTGGTCTGAGTAACTCTTGCAAAGAGAAATTTCAGAGAATTAAGTAACCATATGTAAAACTCGAGCACTGAAAAATAGTTTGAAATAGGTAGCAGGGTTTGTTTTGTGCCTCCTGTCCCAGCAAACCTCACAATTACTGAGACAAGAAAAGGCAATTAATGCCTTTTATTAGCAGAGAAACAGAAGGTGTAATTCCCAGATGCATCTATGAATCGTTGTAATCCATATTTCACTTTTATAAATTAGTACTCTGGAAAATTACTAAATACACACCTGAAAGTTTAACTGAACAGCAACTCCAAGAAGTGTCTTAACCAAACGTAGTGCTAACACACAGAAGCTTTCAGCTTACTTTAAAGTTAAGTTGCAAAGCTTGATCTTTAGCTCTTCAGATCTCTCAAAGCCAGATGCCAGCACTACACCATGGTACACATATCAAAAAAATTCCTCCACATTTGGAAGCACATCCTAATGATGTTTATTTATGCAAAAACTGGTGCAAGTAGTCAAACTTGCACAAAATGTGTTTTATCAATTCTCACATCTACCTTCCCTAAGTTCACATTTATTCCTATTTAACAACTACTGTTCTCTCATTTAAGTACTTCATAAAAAGCCCTAAACCAAGATCATTATATGTTTCTATTGCTGCTTTTCCTTCAGCCTTGACAATAGTGAGAGAAGCTCTGGCTCCCTGGCATCACATCAGCACATAAATACACTGCAGGTGCTGCAAGAAACTTAATGCTGCTCATGAAACCTGAACACCTTGTGTTCGGTACAGCTTCTGTACTTCTGTAGAAGGAAGCATTTGATGTAAATCTAACAAAACTGATCGTAGTAAAAGTGGGATTATTATTATTATTTTTTCCTGCTTCTTAGAAAGACATCATGGGCTGACACAGCACCATGCTTACTGGAAGCTCTCCCTATCTGGTAAAAAGTGTTAGCATCAGAAAATTCCTTACTGTGAGAATGCAAACCTCATAAGCTCGATTAAATGTTGTATAACAGATACACATTGATAAAACCACTGTTTCCATCTTCAGAGCTGCAAGCATTCGGGTTCTTTCTGCATTAAGTTTTTGCTGAGTGTGCAGCCTCTATAGGTCCTTTTGGTGTTGTACCTTGAAATGCTGCAAATACATGGCAAACTTGACATTTCCATAGACATGGGATTACAGGGTAACTCAGACTTACTATTAAAATATTATCAAGCTCAAATGTTTTGTAGTCATTTTTTCTCTTCTGAAAAGCATTAAAATTTCTATTCTGTATGTTGCAGGGTACAAACTTTTAGAGAAGAGGAACAGGTTTTGAAGTATCCTTTCAGAATGTTTCTCTTTTGATGAAAAATATTTTTATCTTCTGTAACTTTTAGTTACAGAAGTTTTGAGTCTGGTATGGAGATCTCTGGATGAAACTCCACGAGCTGTGCAGGTCTAACCAAGTGTTCATGGAGACTTTGCTCTGTAAAAGCCTAGCATCAATCTACAGACTCAGGCAGAACAGAAAAACAGGCTACCCTAATTTTGCACCCAGATCATAATTTGGAGCTCATGCTCATCAAAAAACTGGCACCACCTCTTTACTTTAATGTTGGTGCCAGAACTGCTGTCTTTCCCCTGCATCACTCCCATAGAAAACTCCCATTGCCTACAGTAAGAGGCTCTTATCTGACCTGTAAAAACACAATATAAAACATTTTCTCCAAGTCATTTACAGCCTTAAAAGAAAATAAAACAAATGGAGATAAACAAATGGTGTGATTGGTGGGCACAAGGAATGGAAAATGAGAAAAGAACACAGGCAGCTTCACAAGACTATTATAAGTGTGGTTAATGAAATGGAGACTATGGATTTATACTGTTTATTTTGAGTTACCAGACATAAATAAAATACTGCCGGTTAAACAACTATTTCCTTACTCATTAGACATAGGTAAGTATTAAGCTTTTATATATTAAAATGATGAATAACTCTGCATATATCACTCAGTAAAAGCTCATGCATGCTACATGACCCAAAAGAAAAATAAAACAACAAGCAAGTCAGGGAAAGACATTTAATGACTCAACATTAGAATTGGCAAGGACAACAACAATGAAGCAATCACTTCACTGACAGGTGAAGTGAATACACAATACTGACCATGTGGCCCAAACTACTTGACCATCAGGAGACAGCAGTAAAGCTTGTAAGAACAGGATAATGGCAAATATTTGGAAAGACTGGCATGCCTCCTGTTTTCTGCTGAAGAGCAATGGTGGCGAAAGCAGCGCTCTGCAAAGAGCTATGGCCAGCTGCTACCCTCTCCCCTGCTCGGCCGGCTCAGCAGCAGCGGCTGCACGGAAACAGCCCAGACAAAATGGAATAGAAGGCAACAGCATACAAGACAGAGAACCAGAAAACGTGGTTATCCAGCCAAAGCTCGCTCTTTTTAAAACAGTTGGCCCTCTAATATTACCAAAAACTTCCTGGACGTTCGTTTATAAATCCAAGTGTGCAAATAGATTAAGCACATGCACAATGTAGCAAAGCAGGCAAAATTGCAAAAGTTTACGCACACATTAATTGCAAAACGGGAAAATAGCGAATATGGACAGATTGAATGCTTTTAAGGAAGTCAGATACCTTCTGGAAATGGCAAATCTCCAAGAGTCACAATGATACCTGGTTTGAATTTTTACTGTCTTGCAGCTTAGCATAATAAATTGTGGTTAAGCAGAATTTGTGTAAAAATTGGAGCAGGTTACAGAGAAGTGAACCATTTTTGAATTTATAAATTGAACATGAAAATATTCTGCTTTATTTACATCTCTATTATACTGAAACCTCAAAGTAGATTGAGGGTAATTTTTAAAAAGAAGCTTCATGATAAAGCACTTCATAGATAAGCTTTGGAAGATCTTGCTGTTGGGGCTCTAACCTGCAGCAGAAGGCTCAAGGCAGGAACTCCTTAAACTCTGCGGTAGTTCTTTCCTCAGACACCAAAACTCAGAGCAGGCTTCTGACAGATTTGTAGGAGTCAGTAAATGTCAGACAAGTAAAGTTGTTCCTATCTCTACCCACACACCCTGTCCCAAGGCAAAGGTACCCAGTTTGCACACGAAGCAGCTTGGGAACAAGTGCAGCTTTCCTCCCAGAAACTGGAGTCTGTTTACCTTGGTATATGCCCAGTTAAAACGTGTAGAATTGTACATGTGAGCAAGTGGAAGAGCTTGCCAGTTATAGCCTCTCCCTGAAACACTGTTATCAACTTCCGTATCATTTCCCATCACAAAAGGCCAGCCAACAGCACTAGGAAACCACTCCAACAGACCCAAGATGGAACGGCATATCAGTGTCCTCATCAGTCCAGGTTCTGGCAGCACAGGCTAAGGCCAGCTGCTCCTTGTTGCTACATCCCACAACTCAGCATAAGGAAGTCTCCAACTAAAGGAATAGCTTTAGATGTGAAGTGCAATGTACTGAAACCTTAACCTTAAATTTGAAAGGATATTCTATTACAGCACCAGCTTTCTGTGGCTCTGCTTTCAACATGACACCACCTGCTAAAGTTCCTTCTATTTCAGTAATACTCACTTTGAACCTTCTGAAACGTCTAATCAGCATCAGTTTGTGCAACATTCAAATAATGTTAGGCACCAACACTCAGGGTTGATTTCAGCTTTAACCATACACAGTGAAATTTAACAAAGAGTAGAAGAAAGAAGGAAACCTTTAGCCAAGAACTGTGAACACCACAGTTAAATGCAACAGCCACTTATAAACACAACTCTATAGCCAAAACCAACTTCGAAAATACTTGTTATCCCCAAAGCAACTTCCAGTGTTCTCCCAAGCTAACCTGTTGATATAGACTATAAGCACAAAACAACTTCCATCTCAATCATGGTCTTGCAGAACTTTTACCACAATTTCCACACCACAACAAAATTTAGCATTTACCAACAATATCATCACAGTTTTCCTACGTTCATTATTTTTATAATCAAGATTTGTTATCAATATTTATGCCAAATTTGCATTGATTCCAATGGCATTTATTTTGACAAATGATGGCAAGAAAGATGATGACATACCTGAGAAATATGAGGTTTGGTTTGTAAAATGCGAGTACAAGCAAACTCTCAGTCTTCAATTTATTGTTTTCATCAACCCAACCTGAGCTTTAATTTGGGAGCCTTTTTTTTTTTTTTGGTTGAAGAGCTCATCTAGTAGAACAAGTCAAACTTTGTTGGTTCTTGCCCAGGGGATAGGTGTGTTTTTCAAATTATGCTCTCACAGACTACGAGTAAAGAGGATAGGTTGGGAAAAGAAAATCATGATGGAGCTGGGCTTCAATTTACTTGGAGACAGTGGAAAAGAAAATACTGACAATATATTAGCACACTTGAGGCGGGGGGGTTCATACAGTGCAGTATCAGAAAAAACATTACAGCAAATATAACTTTTAAAATCATTTTAATGCACTTTAATAAAATATTCTCAACGCTTCACCCTCTAACCTTATTACACTGTGCAAGCTCCTAAGCAACCTTTTTATTTTGTACATATACTTTCTATTTCGTTAACATGTACTCTACAAAAGGCAAATTTTATAATAAAGGTACCAAAATTTAATCCTCAGGCATTATTAAAGGTACTTTTTAATTTTTTTTAATAATCCTGAAAATTTTTGGATACTGAATATTTCACATTTCAGGGAAAATTGCTGCAATTGAAGTGCCATTGCTAGTTTCGAGTAAATTAATTAGTGTTTGTGAGAAGGTGCCAGGTTAATAGCTCTGGAGAAACTTGTCTACTTTTGTTCCATTTTGATCTGCAAAAACGTCTGAATTTTTGTATTAGAAATGCAGGCCCGCCTAGCCTGGAAGATCAAGAGTTTTCAAAATGATGTTACTGCAAGAGTAACAAAATCAAGAGTGTAGACACCAACACAATGGATGCCAGAAAGTTCTTGTAAAAACTTGCGAGTTTCACAAAAACTAAACAAATACAGTGGGTAAGAAAATATTGCGCTTCTTTCACCATTAAAACCCTAAAGTCTTACCACATAGCCTTTGCAACAAAGAAAAAGATCAAAACTGATAGTTTTGATATTGAGTGGTGGTAAGGAGAAGAAAAACAAAGGTCTTTCAAACCCTACTTTTTCATGCCACAGCATAAGATTATTAAAAAAGAAGCTGTAAGAAAATTAAAAATTATTCTTTCACAGCTGACAGAGTAGACACATCAGCTATATCTATATGGTCCTGCACCAGGTATAGGCAACACCACTGTCCATGTGGTTCTACACTATAATATAGCACAGAGTCTTGAATGGTTGCACCAGTTATTACATATAATCTTCTCAACTCACTTCTGGGGCAGGAGGGAAACCCACCAAGCAACTTATGTCAACAGTTAAACTTGTTTAAAACCCAAGCTTTATACATATTTTTTTTAAGTTTCGACATACGTCTCTCCTGCAAGACCATGAAAAGTCTTTAAATTTATGCTAACCACAGAGAGGCCTTGGAAACATGAAAGATGTGGCTGTTTGGAAGACAATTGAGATAAAATATTTCATGTCCTACCAAAAACCATCAAACTGCAATAACCTTCAGTTCCAAACAATTCACACTTGAAGAGGACTAGATCTTAAGAGAAAAAGAAAAGAAAAGGAAAAGAAAAAGAAAAGAAAAAGAAAAGGAAAAAAAAGTCATTTGGCTATTTCATTTGGGCATCCCACATGTTTTTAATCATATTGAAGAAATAAAGCAGCAGACGTAATTTGCCAGTTAACAGAAAACAGAACTTCATTTATTTTGGTCAACAGGTAAGCAAGGTGGTTTCACATAAATTATAGAAAAGGTCAGGAACATCTCAGCATAGCACACGGAAGGCACAAGGCCCTCAAGGGATACTGCTTCTGAATCACACATAGGCAAATTAGGGTGACTTCAAATAGTCAGAAAAGTCTTAAATATCGGCTCTGGCCTGTCCTATGCCAAACGCAAATAAATGGAAAGAATAGAATTTATAGAAAATCCCATTACAGACCTGCAGTGCACCGTAACTTCGTACTATCTTAGCTTGACAATGCTTTCCCTTTGCCTAAACTTTTTGGAGGTAAGGGACAAAAAACATGGAAAAAGAATTCAGATTCTACACAAAAGTCTATATTATTTTATTCCCAAGTAGAAGACTACTGACTGTTTAATTAAAAAGTCTGTAAACAACTACATAAACAACCTGACTACAGTTTACTTGAGCTCTACAACCATATGAACAGCATCTCTACATTCCCTTTTTCAGAGACTTCAGCTCCTTTATCATCTATTCCCTGGGAATTTAGCATCTCTGAGCAATATACAAATTCATCTTCAGTAATTAAAAAATAAACTCCGAAATCTCTTAACATCAAATAATGGTGTTCTCTACCTCGAAATTTTTCAGACTTCACTTAAGCTTACACACAGTAAGTAGAGGCACATTTGTGTATTCATGCTCTTCCAAACAAAATAACCACCTAGAACTTCTCCCAGTAGCTTACGCCAATTTAAAAACAATCAGGAAAAGCTTTATAAACTAGCAGCGAACAAAAGACGTTTCTGGTGTCGTGATGAAGCCAACACTGACACAGCGGAGTTAGCAGGGCATTGTATTCCCCTTGAGCAGCTACTGCAGGCTTCAGCAAATGGAAAGACCAGCGTCACAATTTAATCACAATTTCTTTCTCAGTTCAGGATCGAAGTACCTGGCTCACAGACTTCTGCCAGCTAAAAAGCAGGTACAGTTGCTTTGTCAGGAGAAAAACCCCAACAATTAGGTAGAAGACTAACGTGAAAGTTAAGAGTAGATTTAATTTCTGTGATGGTTGGCTCCTAGGTGCTAAGTCTGCAGGCACGTCCCCACCACAGTGATTGCTACACATGCCCAAGTGCATCTTCAAGCAATCAGCTCAAGCCCCAGTGCAGGGGCTGTCCCAGAGCTGAAAGTGGGTGCATGGGCTGCCACTTGGGACCACAGCAGCTACTGGAGTAGCCAAGAGTAGTGAGAGCTGCAGTCTTGCCCTTCACCTCATTGGCTTAACATTATAGAGACTGCTTTGCAACCACAGCATACTTGAAATATGACAAAGCAAACCAGAGTGGATTTCACATGATATATCACAGGACATAAATGAAAGCTACTCAAGATTTAAGCCTTCACTGAGACTAAACTCTTCACTGTGGTTTTCCACAGCTGCATTTATTCCGATGGGATTAAAATATTGACAATGAAATAAAACAATTTTAGCAAATGTACAAGATGGGACATAGCACATACAATTCTTTACTAGATAGTAATAAAATACACATTTTTATAAAACCTAAGAAGCGGGGAAAAGCTGACATGGGGCAACCGGCTTAAGCAGCGTGCTAGTGTGGCAGACATGTGCAGCCATGCAAGGCTGCCAACCACCCAGCAGTGGCAAGGGTTAAGGAGCAAAAACTGGAGAGGAATACCTGCAAACTCTCAATACCCCTTGGGTGTGCTGTTTCCTAGGTGGGTTAAGGAAATACAACGGGGTTTTGCTTGTTTCACTGTGACAGAGGGAGCCCAACTTCACCTGCTTGAACAAGTTCTCAATTCATCTGACAGTGGAAGGAGAATAAATTTAAAGCTGCTGACTGTATAGCCAGGAAGAAACTCCCTTTTTAGCAAAGGGAAGAATTTTTTTTAATTCAGTTAGGTATTTAACATATAAGCAAACAAAAAATTAAAAGAGCACCCCCTCCAACTATCCCTCCCCATGCTGCTTGGATTGCTGCCTCCCTCCTCATCCCGTTGTCCCTCACTCCCTGTCTGGGACACTCAGCTCAAGATCCAGCTCCACAGTTTCTGTTCTTATTTCAAAGGTTTTCCCCATATTAAGGTGGCCAGAAACACCTAGGGCTGCTGGCTTTCCCCACCCCACCCCCTGTTACCACATCTGCCTTGCTGATATTGTATTTTTAAGAGAACCGTATGAAAATCAGCATGACAATGAAGCAGGGCCAAGCCACTAATCAGAAACCATTCGAAGTTAATTTCCCTAAAAACGTAAAATATAAACACTTGTACAGTAGGAAGGGGAACAACAGCTCCCCAACATCAATATGAAAAAGCTCTTTTTTTAAAGTATGACATCATGGGGGACTACTAGATCTTTAGAAGTAGTTTTTAAGTTTGTTAAGTTAAAGAATGTTAAGAGAGAGTAGGCATGCAAAAGAGAATCAAAAAGAAACAAGTGAGGGTTTTCCATAGTAGAAATTACTTGAAGACATCATATAGCTGAGATAAAATACCAGCTACATATACACTTCAAAAACATTTAAAAGCATAAACATATTTTAGAAGTCTTATTTTTTTAGACTACTTAAGATTTAATCCTGCAAAGGCTAACATGGTTGATTGACCATCGGAGCAGTTCCCTTTAGGTGGTGCAAGAAAAGATAAATTGCACATACTTGTAGAATTGTGCCCTAATAATTGCATTAATTCATAAAATATAGACAAGAATTCTAGAAACACACCAGAAAGGTTTATTTGGAGCACTCCTATTTATCCCAATTTTCAGTATGTGATATGACACTGAGCAGAAAAACTTTTAAAGTGCAAAGAGTGCAAGCTGCAGTGCATAGACTATATCTATTTCATCTGCATCTATAAATTTTCATGCAATCTCCTCTCAAAGCACAGTAGTCAATGTACACTCAGTTTCAGGCTTTTGAACATTTTTTTCCTGTTTCACCAAGGCAGACATTCCAAATGCCTTTTTCTGGATAGTTCCTTCTCAGTTCTTGCTATTAAGCTCTGAAGGGCCTGTAAAGTCAGATTTCATAGGAGACCCTTATTCCTACCAAATATTGTTACGATCCTTTTTTTATGATTTCACAAATGACAGAAAGCAAAAATCGTCCTTTGTTATCACACCAATGCTCTGCAAACAGGGTTTTTTCCTGTATTTGTCTGTTTTCTACAAATTTGTGTCCATGGGATTTTTGCTGGTATTCAGAGCTTCAATGTGACCTCATTCACATTCAATCACAGTCATAAAACATGTGCTGGACCTAAATAAAATCAATATATCTAAAAATAGCAACATAAGTAGAAGACTCATATTTACCATTCGGTTCAGAATATTCTGCGTCCATTATCGGTTGTCAGCCAGGACAAAACGAAGCGTCTCGGAGCACCAGCAAATGGGCTGTTCCAACTGAATAGTTTGGACGCGGTTTGACAATGAAAACACTTTTAAAAACAGAAAACAAGCAGGCAACAGCAAGCTGAATAGCGAGTGGAAAGCACTAGTAAGCGTATTCTGTGACACGCTGCTGCAAATCACAACACGCCATTCTGCTGGTTTGTCAAGGAATCGTTACAAGTTAAAAAAAACTTGCAAACAATAAATATCATTCCAGCAACTTGTTAAGAATCATGAACTTAGTCTGCATTCATTGGAGATTTTATTTCAATTCATACAACTCGGTGTATAAAAGAGCCTGGCCTCCAAAACAAATGACATCAGCTCATTAGTAAGTATCTTCAGAAACAAAATAGAAGTCAAAAGTTTTCACAGTTTAAAAGGCACAAATAAAAAAGTAGGTTTAAATCAACTATAAATAACAGCTTAGTAGAATGCAACATCTATCTTCCCAGCGTTTGTACCAGGCAAAACACCCCTGCAGATGGTTTGCTCAATATCACATTTTCTGTGACAGAAGAATCAATGTTGTCCATTTGCATTAAAACAGCCAGACAGAATCTCTGTGTGATAATTTGCTGCAGCTAGAGAGAGCTTGCAATGAGAGCTTGAAAGCTTTCATAGCAACCTTCAGTGCCCCTGTGTGCATGACGGATTAAAAAGGAGATGCTTCTTTGCTCGCTGCCCAAAACCATGTCACACAGGGCACAATCCCAATACCATACACCTTGAGCTTCATCCAGGCTGAGCCCCAGACTTTCTGATCTTTCCTTGGGTGTTTTACTTAACAATCTCCTTTCTGTCACCTAAACATTCTGCCTTCTCTTCCCCCTCTGCTCCAGTTCCCCATTCAAAGCCTCTAATTCAGGTCATTCAGATTCCTGCAAAGGACAACAGTATGGGCTTGAGCTGCACCAGTTTGGTTCTAATTTCTCCCTCTTCACTGTTTTTTTAGATGTCATCTAAATAAAGTGCAGTTCTTACATTCTAAATATTTATGCAGATCAATAACTCCATACTAATATTTTTAACAAACACACACTATAGTTGAGTGACAAAAAAAATATTTTATACTTTGATGCTTTTATGCAATACAAAACTCAAAACCAAAGCAAATAGAAAACCCTCTGCACAATAAATAGTTCCTGATATGAAGCAGGAACTGGAAGTGTATACCTTACTACATTTTACGAAAACAAATGCCTGTTCAGTGAAGTCAATAGATTGTAAAGCCGATTGATAGGTCCCTTAGAGGACGGCGTTTTTTATAACTGCCTAAGGTTCTTGAAAGACTATGCAGATTAAAAATGGAAACAAAAAAAAGACAGTACAGCTGTTTCCTAAAACTCTTCTGGCTGATTCCTACAAGGGTATGAAATAATGCACAGGTAGACACAAGCCCCAGCTATCACAGTGCCCTCTCGCAATTCCTCAAGAGTCCAGAGAATGCAGATTTCCTTAGGAAATACAAGCACTTCAGCTAATTGCAGTGCTTGTTAGCATGCAAAGCTTCCCCAGAAAAGATAGGAAAAACTCCACTGTGTACCCAACTCTCATTCAAACTAGCTTAACTCAAGAACTATAAATATGTGGTAATGATATATGCAGTGAACAGTTGTATGCCAGGTATTCTTAGCTAAGAAGTAAGCCCTTTCACAGCTGCATAAAATAGGCAAAATGAAAGGAAAACTTTTGAGAATTACATATTTTATTCTCTTTATACGTAAGTCTGTACTGAAGATCAGAAAACTTACTTTCCAATACGTAATGAAAGGGAAATGATTAAACATCCAACAACTTGATATGCCTGGAAAGACTGGGGAAAAACCAACTTGCCTAACTTCAGAAACACAGAATCAGAAAGTATCAAAAAAATTAAAGCTCTGCATTTTACCTGATTTATTTCTCCATTAATTTTTATCCTTTAACACCATAAGCATGGCAAGTGTTACTCATAAAGCAGAAAAATACAGCAAAAAGCAAGGCCCTTGCAGATTCAACAAAGATACAAGCTGAACAGCTTACTATTGCAAAATATTGCTAATATCTTCAACATAGAGTAGATTTTGTAGGATACACAGTTACAGCAAAAAGGCCTTCATCAGTCTTAATGAGAGAGTTAGCACTATGATCTTTACTGTCTCAACAAACCCCAAGCTGGAGAAAAATCATGATATTACAGGCTTAGTAATATCAACTGTACGCATGCAGCGTGATGGCTTTCCATTCCCTTATGACTAAGAGAGGACAGGAATCAATTGCTCATCCTCTACCTTATTCCAAGAAGTAGGAAAAGGTAAGCCACTTGTCATGTTTGACAAAATATTATGTACTGAAGGCCATGCATACAGTACATCGCCTGGGATGTGGGCAGGTACACTGCCTGGGACACTGGGTTTCCTGCTACCTGACACAACAGAGTGAGGTCTTCCCAACAAGTAGGAGCATTTGTGGAAGCCCCTGAAAGGAACAAAATCTTAAAATGCCTTTTCCATATTTCCTCAGCCTGTGTGGTATTCTGATCTCTTGACAGGATTGGTTTCCCTTTCCCTTCTCTCCAGGTAACAACCTGCTAGAGACAGTGCCCGATGGGAGCAATGCAGAAGAGAAGCTGCAGCTGCTCGCTGCCAGCCACCGCTGCTCCCCTCCAGGGACAGGGATGGAAGACGAAGAGTAACAGGAAGATGAAGAGTAACAAGCCACATATGAAGCACTGAAGGCCAAAAGGCAACAGCAAAAGCCTAATTAGCTGATTGCTGAGCTCAATAAAAGAAAAGAAAAAGAAAAATAGAGAAAAAGAAAAATGTGTCTAGTTATCTTAGGGACATCTCATGTCCCTGCTAACTGCAGCAGGGTTGGACTAGATGATCTTTAGAGGTCCCTTCCAACACAAGGCGTTCTATGATTCTATGATCTTAACAGTGTTTGAAATTGTGTAACTAAACCTTACACTAATACGTGTTTTAGTTCTCTAGACGAAGGAGACCTGGAGCAAGTAGATAAAAATCTCCACATTAGGAATTACTCGAATCACACAAAATAAGTGACTATCCAAATTTCAGTCAGCCTAAAAATAATTTTATCTCATTTATAATCACATGCCCTATACAGCATCTTTCCTTCTTTTGAACAACAGGCATCACTTACAAACCTTAATGTATTTCGTTTGTAACATTGCTTCCTGTTCCTGATAGGGAAAGGAAAATTCATGAGGCAAATATTTAGCTCCAGGCAACAGGCCAGTATAGCAACAGAAAGTTTTACACGTGTGCCAAGATTTCTTGGTTTCCTTTTAAAATGAAAATCGTGACAATTATCTTGATGCTCTCTGATGAATCAGAGCTGTCTATATGAAAAAAAGACTTTTTTTGTTTCTAACACGCTATTTTACAAGCTCATTCACTTTCTGTAAAAAAAAGCAGCTTATGTATCAACTTAAAAGCTAATGTGCTTGCATGAAAACATTCGTAACCAGTCAAGCCACAGAGATTTTCAGTCGGTAAACCTGAAATGCCAATTGAAAGAGATACAGAATTTCACCAAGGCGATGAATTTAGAGACACTTTTCAAAAAATACATCTATTGTCCACTTTCTTCAATGTTTTCCACTCCACGTGATACATCTGACTGGCTTATCATGTCAATCCTTGATAACGTCAGTGTTTCATAAACCCCTTCACCACAAATTAAAGCTTTGACCTAACTCAAAAAAACCCCCCAAGTACTTCACGTGCCATGCCCATGCAGCTTACCACCACAATTCTAAATTCAAGATTATTTTGCTGATTCTTTGTCTCATATGTGCTTGTTTTGTTCTGGGGTCTTCTCAATACTACACTTGTACTGTTTTCCCACCAAGTGTGGAAAGTGTCAGTTGTTAGCTGATTTGCAGGTAAGAATAAGAGTTGTGCTCATTTTTAAGCTCGTGTTTTAACTCTGTTCTCACACTGAGCAGCAACTTAAGAAAGGCTAAGGTCATTCTAGCTTGCGGAAAATACTATCTCATCTCCAGAAGGCTTTTTGAAGCTAATTTTTCAATTTACTAAGAGTCAAGAATCTAATGTGTTTCTAATGTGCATGTTTCCCTTGCTTTTGTAGCTCTTCTTCCAGAAATCTCCTGGCTCTCATGAACATGCTTCTTGACCAGCAGCTGATTGCTCCCACTGGTAAGGCTGGATCCAAGAGTGCTGCAGGTACAAAAGTTCACAGCAGAAAACAGTGTCTACATTCAGGCAAGAACTTACCATTTTCTGGACTTTTGCCTCTCCCTCCTTCTCCCCTCCCTGGCAGAGCAGCAAGTGCACTTTCTGTGCTCCCAGCAACTGCTCCCAACAGAACGAACACACAAGCACATTTGCAACGAGCAAGCTCTTGTTAAATGCAACATCATACACAGGGTTCAAATCCCATCATACACAAAACGCAATTCTTTTGGCAGTCAGATTTCCCCACTGTGAATTACCAAAATTCATGACTGTCAGACTGTGAACAAAAAGTAAGATGAGTAAATAAACACAGACAATTTGATAGCAACCAGGGCAAGTCCTCACTGTCACAGAGCAGCTTCTCAGCTTTCAACCTGCCTCACCACTGTAGACACAACAGACTCCTCTACCATTATGGCTACACAGTTATTATACAGAAATATTGTTTTATAAATATGAGGAAAACCTCTGAAACTAGATATTCTGTAACTCTTTAAATGATGCTTGTAGTTCTTCACAAGTCCATCCCCCAAGACAGAGCACAGGGTCCTTAAAAAGTATTTAAAGTCCATTTCAAAGGGAATCATACATCAGGCAAAGTTTCTTCTTAAATTAGACACTAAGACTACAGATCCATGGTAGAAAGTCAGTAGACCTACAAATGAAATATAAAAACAAGACATATGGCACAGGATTCTGTGTTGTCCTCAGCCACTCACTTTCTATGTTATCCAAACCTGAATCTCCTGCCCTTAATGACTCTGTGGTCAGACATGCTCATCTCTACCATGCAAACACTGTTCACATGATTGCATACTTGAGATACTTGAAGACATTATGACAGTACCTGATTTTAACTGTTAGATCCTTATCCATGAGTTTTATTTTTTTAATACATCTTCTATTAGTCCAATGATTGCAAAAATACCCAGTAACTAAGCTTCCTTCTTATTGGAAAAGTTTTCGTCCGTTGCACTTAATGAAACTGAATTCTAGAAATTAAAACTAATTCTTTGGGGATCTTGTTGATGAGAACTGACCTCAAATCAGTTTTGACCAACCACAACTTTTGACCTGAGAGCAGAGAAAGTGTTCTTTTAAGCATGCCCCATTGAAATCTCATGGTAAAAACAACTGTTCTCCCTCCAAACACGTTTCATCTGGAGCTATACAGACTTGATGTCCAAAACCAAACTACAGGGGGACTGTACACAGGGAAGAATGTAAAAGAAAAACTGCTATAACATAGTGTATTATTACTCCTGCAGCATTCTATTATTTGTGGTTGAGTTCTATTTCTGTTACCTTTTAAGCAGGCTCATGTTATACAGTTAAGTATAATTTCTATATTTGACCTCCCCTGAGATTGTCTATCACGATTTTATGAAGTTAGTGCATTTCATGTAGCAGCTTAAAGTGGAGACAACACCCATGAGCAAACACAAGCTGGATGATACTTCCACAAACACTGTACTGCAGAGGGCACAGATAATCTTCTTTTTTTTCCCTTTTGGGGTTTTTTCCCCCAATCACATGTATTATTTTGTGAGAGAGTTCGAACCTGTATTTTGGTATGAATATGCAAATCTTGAAAAAAATGCATGGCTTCTCATCTCAAAACATATAGCAACCATTACTGGGAAAGGGCCATGAGCCAGGCTGGGTATGCTAAAATAATCATATTTCAATCATTGGAAGTTAAATAGGCCTTCAGAAGGGTCACAAGGGAAATGAAAAGCATCACGAATGGATTACACTTTGATTTTACTTTCTTCCGCAAGATCTCATCCAACTTCAGGCACGACAAGGAACTGAGAGGGCAGCAGAGAAACCCTCTGGTAGCAGGAGTGACATACCTGCATACAGCAGTACATTTCCTTTTTCTGAAATGCCATATTCCAAGTTTAAACCAGCCAAAACCTGCAGTGTTCTCTGTAAGTATCAGGTTTTGTACAGAGGAACACAAGCACTAGCTCCCACGCTTACAAGCACAGCAGCTGATGCACCCACACAGTCTTAACCAGGCACCAAGCTTAGGTTTGTCTCTCGTCACTAAGGCCATGTCATGACAGGTTTTCCACGTGCTTGTTTAGAAACAAACAAAGGAGAATACTCTACTTTTCCTTCTCTCAGTCTTGCTACTTAAATCCAATCCCTTCTTTTATCACCTCCCCTCTAGCAACCTTCCAGCCCTTCCACACGCCCCAGTGCTGTCCTGACTTCTCTTTCATTGACCATTATCTCCTTTTCCCACTCGACACCTCCTTTCCTTCAGACTTCCCTCCGCAATATTAGACCCCTCTGCCCACATCCCTGCCAACACTCCCTTCTTGAATGGTTAAAGGTCACAGGGGACTGCTGCCTGCGTGCACTTAAGTAACACACAGGTTTCTGCTCCACTATTTCTCCTACAGAACCATACTGAAAACTCCAACCAGGGCATGATGAGGTACATCACAGCGAGAGAAGGAGCTGAAGCCTCAAGTTCAGCTGAATTTAGCACTCCTGATGCAAAGGTTAGCCCCTGTCCTCTCCCACTGCCCTGCCTGCCATGATTTAACTCTTGCTCTCAGGCAGGCAAAGGGAAGTGCCGGGCAGGAAACGGCTCCAGCAGAGGATACACCAACCTCCTCCTCCTCCTGGCTTCGTCTACAGTCAAAGCAGAAAAATCCAAGTCACAGCACCCACTTAGGAGGGATTATTAATGGTAATGAGACTATAACAGGAACTGGAGAGAGGCCTTGATTTCAACAGGAAGAAATGAAGAAATACACTCTTCGCTGGAGTGTTCAATGCTTCCTATTAGCTTGCTTCAATCAGACCTCCTAGTAAATATACAGACACGGGAATAGTTTATCCCTGGTTTTGGGGAGAATTAATAGTAGAGCTGGAATTAGGAATCCAAGCCTCGTGAATCTACTCCAGCGCTCAACCACCTGGACAACACTGCATACACAAGCTTAAAATGGCTTCTGATCGTATGTTTCTCTGCTGCTTACACAGTACCCATCATTTTTACCTCTGTTGTATTCAGAAAAAGCTACAGAGTGGGTTAAAAGTACCACAATGGAAGGCAAAGTTTATTGTCCTTCAATGAAGCTGGTAGCAAAAAAGAAGTCTATATCATGCTAAAATCCAATAAATCCTGACTCAAACTACATTATCGAGAAACTACAATCTGAGCATTCAGGATTAATGTTAGGAGTGACCAAGTGTTAGGGACAAGGAGAAGAACTGGCATTAATTTAAAATATTTCCCATGAATAAGCGGTTTTCTACCAGCAACACTGAAAACAAAGTAAAAACTCCATACAGTGTTTGGATTGCAGTTTGGTGCTAATTTTAAGAAAGGTCATCTTCTTGTGGGCACACAAATCCCAAAAAGTGATCACAACCCGAGACACCCCAGATATATAGCCCATGGTGTGGCACCAGCTTCACAATCTTAAGGCAGTTTCCCAAGCTGTTTAAGACTAGTCTGAGAAATGAACACATACGTAGAGGTGGAACCTGTTTGAAAAAAAACACAAACACAACTCTAATGAAAGGCAATTAAGCAATAATTGTACGCTGAGCAGTAAATAGCTACCCACCAATATGCCTACTCCTACCAGCATGTTTACTAGTTATTGTATACAGTGTTCAGAGCTAAGCTGTATACAGCCATGCTTACAGACACAGTAAAGGGAAAGTGTGCTGAGTAATAACAATCTTCCCACCCTAAGGGAATTTCAAAATCAGGCCCCACCTTACAGACAAGAGACCTAATATTAAGGGGCATGCTTGTCATAACTCTAATGTGTCCTAAGAGGAGAGCTTCTGAGGAAGCATCAATACTCCAGGCAAATGTGCACAACAAATGAAAACAGGGGAGAGATGTGCAAGGATGGGAGAAATCAAGCAGGAAGAGGAAACTCGATCTTTATGCAAAAGGAGATGAGACACCAATGAATGTAGGAAGAGCCGGGCAGGGCTGCGCACAGAGGAACAGCCGTCCTCCTACCCCGGCTCCTGGGAAACAGGAGTTACAGTGTGGCCTAAAAGCCCTGAGTTTCCAGCAAAACAGACCACATATAAAAAAATAACAAGTGAAGACTTACTTGTTTGGACATTAGAAGTAGTTTCTGGTTGAATTAAACCCATCATTTGTGAATAACCATCTAAAAATCTTTTTTTAAATTCCTATTAAAACAGTTGCAAACAGGAAGGGGTAATATCCTGTCTTCTACTTATTTAGTATCTGAAAGGCATCTGCTGTGCTCTGAACTCCAAACCAGCTGCTTTCTCCCACTGCAACCTAAGTCCCAGACTGTTGTACCAGGCTGAGAAGTTCAGTGACTCAGGTTTTTCAAGACATCAGGCATTTTTAATTAGTGAGTTGTAATGCAGACTAATGTTGAGCAAAACTGGTTTAATTTGCATTTAATTACAGCAGTAGATCAAGCCACACAGGTCTGGCATCTATTTCAATAGGGGAAACTAATGAATACACAAGGTGTGTGAGAGAAACAGGAATTTCAGCTAAGTAAAAATTCCAATCCCTACAGACAAAGACAAGAGCTGGTGAGAGAGTAGGGAGGTAGGCTCTAGAGAAATACAGGAAGCAAAGTTTTCCATTTTGGCATGCCAAAAATACTTGGCAATCTAGGTAAAGGCATTAGATTTATAAATGACGTGGAATTGAGAAGCCAGAATTGGATACACATGGACTTTATTAATAATAGTTGTATTATTATTAATAAAAGACAAGAAAAAAAAAAAATCACTGGCCTAAAGCAGAAAAAACTCTCAGAGTGCAGACCTAACCCCACATTAATCCAAACCAGCCAAGTGCCCTAATTCCCAGGCTACAAAGCTGAGGAGGCTTCTTTCCCAATTTCTTCCTTCCTGGTCCCATGACCTTCACTTCAGCAGGAGGTATAGAAAGTGCTGCTTGTTTGCACCAGCCCAGTGACTAAAGCTCATGCTCTCTGGCTGCTTTCAGTCTGAAGAGACCACTTACTGAAAAGTACCTAAGTCATTCTTAAAGAATAAAAAAACCCAAAAAACCAAAAACCCCAAAACCACAAAAAAACCCTCAAACAAAACCTACTAAAACCAAACAAACAATCAATCATGAAAAAAACACCAAAAAGCAAGGGAGAAGGTATTAACTGAGTTTAGGCACTCAAGGCTAGCTTGCAAGGTAAATTACTGGACAGTAAGTCCTGACTCCCAGACTGGGAGGGCCCAGCAACTTTCCAGGGACGTGGTTACTCATGTATGGTTTTATAGTAAGCAAATGCCAGATAAATAGCTCCTACTGGGTTCTTTTACTTCTTTCACAGATATCTCAACCTAGCTTATTTCTGTGATCACTTTAGTGCTGAGCTAGCACAATAGAGAGAGGGCAGAAGCTGTTATGGTGAGCATTGCCAGAATTTATGCACCATCATATCTCCAGCATGAACATTATTCCTAATCTAGTAAAACTATGTGTTGTCCCTTCTGCCAGAAAGCTTTCCCTTGGATCAGCAGGCTGAACCTGCACTGCACCTTCACTGGGTGCAGACCCAAGGAGCCTGCGGCAAAAGCAGAAAGAGAGGACAATGGGTGGCAGTTACGCAGATCAGGTGTCACCCAGTGTGGTGGGCTGAGCTCATCCACCAGCTTTCTACCACCATCAAAGAGGGCATTCATGTTCTTCTACCTTATCTTGGAGAGTCAAAATGCACCTGGATGAAGTCTGGAACATTTCATTGCTCCCTTACTCCTACTACTTCTCCCACACACATCACACCAAGCTCTTCTGGTGTATTAGGTATGGCTGAACAGGTTGCACCAGGACATAGCATAGATGCTTCAACAGATAAAAACTTACTGAAAAGACACAGAAGCTAGTTTGAAGCAAAAATCAGCACAGACTGAAGTGCACTGTAGTTTTATGCAGAGCACTATTCCAACAGCTAAGCACACACACCGTACATGGCTCTCTCACGTCGTATCAGACAGGGAAGACCTGTTCGTAAATTTGGGTGTGAAATTATTTTTCTGCTTGGGAACAAGTAGCCACCATACCTCTTGTATTTTAAGAAAAAAAATATTTAAAAAGTTAAAATATAAAACCCTCTCAAAATTTGTGCCAATTCTCTTTCTTACTGTTCTAAAAATCCCAGCTCAATCTTACAAATTTGTTAGATCCTTGCAGGCAGCTCAAGAGACACTGCTGACACCAGTGTAGTGACAGCTTTCAAGCTTGTGTCTGAGAGCAGTTTGTGCTGCTACCTTTTGCAACCCTGCAACGCAGAGCCCAGCTTCTGCATTGCTGGAGCCTCCCTGTGCCTCTGTGCTTTAGAAAGTAAAGTGAGAAGTCATTAAGAGAAAAGCTTGATAGCAGCCATGGCTGGAAAAAACCCAACAAATAACTACAACATCACAGGCAGAGGAAAGAAAAAGCAAAGCCAAGAATTGTCACAGGTATCTACTGATACATGCACAAACTAAAAATAATCAAAGCACCTGCAAGCAGCAGGCACACACTTCACTTAACAGGTGATGAAAGACGTTTGCATTATTTGTATGAAGGCACAAGGCATCCATGGCAGCAAAGAAACCAAAAATAGAACATTTGTTATTAATTCTGTGCTCTAAACCAATACCTCCCTGTTTTTCCCCCTCCCATATTTTTCCTACTGGCTTCTTTTTAAACACGATCTAATGACTAGCAGATGCTACAGCAGTGCAGTCCTCAATGAATGGATAATTAACAGATGAAAGTTCAGCAGTTGTTTCTAGTTACAGTCAGATGAGCTGTACATTCTTCATCCTCTAAGTAAGGGAAGGGAAAGAGCAAACTAACCCCTGTACCCATTCCCCACTGTAAAATAGTACAAAATGGTACATACTGAGCAGGACTTGGAGGTGTTGGGAAAACACAAATCCAGATCTCTCAAGTTTTTTAGGTGTCCTCTCCAGGATTTAGGAATTGCAAATACTTACAGTACTAACTTTGCCAAAAGCTTAAGAATTCTCACTACATTTAGTAATGCTGATGAAAAAAATCAGTACTAGACATTTGATGTTGACCACTGAAATATATATATACGGACTCATTACAGTTTGTTCATAAAACCCTGTACTTTTTCTCTTGTAACTAAAGCTTGTGAGTAAACAACTTGTGAAGCGCTGCTGATCTTCAAAATGCAATTATTTTGCTGCAGCATAAACAAATGAACAGAACTATACACAGAGTATGGAGGAACTGCCACATATGAATAAACATCATGTATGGCTTCAGATAATTCTAACCCAGTTTAGTTGCTACTCCCACTCCTCGATAGCTGTCATGGTTTCATAGCTGCTTAGCTAACCTTCAAAATATGCCAACTGAGGCCTGTTTGTCATTTCTGCTTCAGGGTTTGGTTGTCAAAAACATAAGCTGCAACCATAAAACCAAGCAAACAATACATAAAGTAAGGACAAGCTTGGCTAGTCTTTGTAATTATTCAACTGAATTTTAATTATTGCAAGAGAAAGACCAAGTGCCTCACAAGATTACAAATGAAGAGTGACATTCCATGTGTGTAAATTAGAGATACACTGTTCTGGTTGAAAATACCACTGTCATCATAAACACATAGTGCTGAGATAGTCACTGCTTCAGAAACAAAAAAGCATTACTTTTGTGAATTATATTACCCAGAACAGATTTCAGCTGGCAATAATGTGAGTGACTCCATATAGGAGACCAGGCCACACATGGTTATAGGTAGCAGTGGGCTGGGAAGGAGGTTAATAAAACTCAACCTGTAATTTCTGAATTACTTTTGAGCTAAAAATAATGTTTTAAAATATTTTCTTTGGGGGAACACCGGAGTTGGGAGGGAGTACAGCAAGCTTTGTTTCAAAGACTATGAGGAGAGTTTGTAAAAGTAAGAAACCTTAAAACCATCACCACTATAAATCTAGTCTTAAGACATTAAATGACTATCTAATAGTATTTACTTTTTCAAAACCTATTTTAGATTAATGCATTTATAAACAGACAGGGTTGTTATTTTTTCCCTCCCAACAGTGGACTATCAATCCATAAGCTGAACAAAAATCCTGAAAACATACTTGTACCATTAACTGCTCTACAGATGTAACAATAGTTCAGGACTCAAAACCATTTATTAAAGAAAATATGAAGCCTTATATTTAAACACCAACATTTATTGTATCCTTTGGGAGCAGTTACAGAGTTGAACTACATACCAACTTATACCAAAATAACTAAATCTGTTTTCTTTTCACACTAATTCCCTATTTCTCTCTGAATTCATTTCACTGTTAATCCTCAGCAAATCAGCATGTGCACGTTTATTTTGGAATCAGATACTTTTTCAAAATGTTGCCACTGGCGTTAAAGAGGTAGAAAGAGGTAATGCCAACGCTGAGTGGTCATAAAGCAACAGAGGGTTCGCCAACAAAGTACCAGACCTGGCTCCCATTTGATGTTTTTTCCTCACGTGCCACCAGAACCAGGGGCTGTGCTAACTCCTGTTAACTGGCAGCAGCCCCAAATGCCCCTTTAGCCACACTTGCTCAAATCATCCCCCTCACTTGCTCATCAGGAGCTACAAGATGCCCTCTATGTGTCCTGTGCCAGACAGTGATTTTGGCTATCCTTCTGTGGTGTCATGCAAAAACTTCCTTCAGGTCATTGCTGCCATTTTGGGTTTGGTTTTTTTATGTATTTGCACACCAATACAGAAGAGTGTAAAGTCAATGGCTTCATAAATCAATGCAAGCATGGATTAATGTACTCTCCTCAGCATAAAAATACCCATGTGATTTTCAGAGCTTTGTAAACTCCAGTTCTGTGTAACATTTCTCCTCTGAAATCCAAACCTGGTTTTGTGTCCTGACTAAGAGCTCAAGACTGGTGGAATCACGACTAATTCATGGCTTCAACAATAGTGTGTTTTCCTCCCTGCTTCTTGGTACTCTCCTGTATATCTAATCATCAGGTTGTGATACGGACCAACTATGGACCAAATAAAACACTATAGCAGGAAGCTACTGGTCACCAGCTGAAGCATTTCAAAAGATCCATCTTCCCCTACGACAGAGAGGGCAGCACTGCTTTACATGATGGACTGCAGATGCAGGCATCCTTAAAAAAACCAACAGAACACACAAAAATGCTGCACTATATGCTTACATCAGCAAATATTTTATTTATTTTTAATAGTTATTCAAGCCCCATTAGTACGGCATCCTAGCATCTCAAGGTCTGTGCTGTGGCCCTCTAAGGAAAAGAGAACACCAGCAAATCAATCGGCTGCACTTAATACTGGTCATGTTAGTCAGCTGAGCACAAGCACATTAGGTCTGACTTTTATTTGCACCAACACCAAGATCTTCCCTGCATCCAAGAAGAAACCAGTGTGTAACTGAAGTGGGAGCACTCCCACCGGCAGCCTTCTGCGTAAGACTGTCTGGACTGCCACTTCTTAGCAGTGGGAAAGTGAGGGGGACTCCTGTGAGGCAGCATTGAGCTGCCACCCACATAGCGTGGATGGACCAAACTTCTGCTGCAGCTGGGCTCAGGAAATTAAGACCCAAGAGCCACCCCTGCCATGTAAACGGGGCCAAAAACACATTTGGCATGATACCACTCAATAAGCTGACCAGCAAGCAACGAGTGATAGACAACGGAAGCCCAATACAAGGGAGTGTGACCACAGAAGTGCACATCATATGGAGAAGCGTGAGGGTGTCAGCAGCCTTATCATTAAAAGCTGCAGTAGTAGTTTTGATGTAGCAGTGAGTGTGAGAAATACAGGCAAGATAAGCACAGGCTGTTTGCCTATCTGGATTGGAGATCTCACACTTTCATGTCATCAGGTATGCTTTCCTTTACCGCAACAGATGTTTTATTATATTTCCTTTACACCTAAGTAGAGAAACTGTTCATTTTACCTATCCCCTGCATGCAGCAGGCACAGGACTCCCAAGCCAATGCTGATCTCAGCTCTCTGGCACAAGAGGTAACCACCTCCTGCCTCCAACTGCCTTGGAAAGGCTACGCCCTTGCAAACTCCACTTTCAACCAAACCCAAAGAAAACTCCTAACTTGTCCTGTGATCAGATATTAGTACAGATATCGCAAACCCTGAAATTTGTCTATACAGACTGAAAAGTTCTACATGTTCAGCTCAGTGCTTGGCCATTTCCAATTTCTGGTTTGCCAGCAAAAACACTCCAAAAAATTCACGACTTTACATAACCAAGAAAAATTGTTAATCATCCCGATGCCAAACCAAATATCTTTATTGGGAAATAGCACCGTATTATACAATTTGAAGTGTATTACAGCAGATTTTCACATGCAGCACTTGGAATTAGGTACACACCTTTCCGTTTGGTATTTTTCACATCTCAGCCTTAGTGTAATTTCTTTGAATACACTCAACTTTTGTTCTGCCAGAAGCATAAGGAAAAATTTATAGCAAAGGCTCATTTTTTAAATCAGTGGGAGTTCAACACAAGGCCTTCAAAAATTCTAGACCCTAGTTTTATCTTTAGAGCTATGTAAAATATTTTTCCCATTAGCACTTTTAACGTCTAAAATTTCAAAGCCACTGCCATTCATAAACTCTTTATTGGGAATCCTTCAGAGATTCATATTACATAACTCAGCTGGGATAAGTATTTGAGAGCAATTAATCACTGGGGATATCACATACACATCCTTTGTGAAATTTACTTAACAGAAGTCAAAAAGCATTTGACCTTTTCCACAGAAATCCTCCGACATACCTCATAAAGTAACTTTGGTATGTACGTGCACGTTATAACCATTTGCCAATTTATGTGGTAAAAACATTCTTCGATTTGTTTGCAAGAAGTTGTTAGAATTAACGAAAATGGGGATTTTTGAGGAAGGCATTTCAGGATTGTTGAAGTACAAAGCAGATTTCAGCCCAGGTATTAACCAGCAGACTACTGAGAAAGCTGCCAGTGCAAGCCAGATTTTCAGGAGCAAGCATGAGCCACAGCGTTGCAGAGAGTGTCTCTAGGCATGCACAGTCAAAGCAGGTGACCAGGAAATCCAAGACATCTCTGGGCCATTGCAATATTGATCATTGGAGAAGCTACTTTTGTAGCGAATTTCCTAGTGTACCAAAAATGAAATGTTCTAATGACAATAAAAATACCTACTTAATACAATGCTGGGGTGAAAAGCAATGTCTTGTATTTAAATGTCTATGCAATGTTATGGGAAATAATGTAATTATTTTCCTTTATCATTAGTCATGTTAATCGTCACAATCAGTTCAAGACTGCATAATGCTAGGCACTCCTACTCCTTTCCTCCTCAGTTCTGGTGGATAGGTTTGGCCACTGATGTCCTATTTATCAAAGCCATACCAATCAAAGTGAAGTTCAACAGAAGGCAAACCAATTCCAGGCAGATCAGGCTTGAGCAGCCTATGAATTGGAGAGCAGCTTAATCCATTGGGATATCCTATTTCACCAGGACTGAGATACAAACTCTGATACTAGCTTACATGGACATGCCACTTGATCTTTCTGAATATTTTTTTGTCTTAACGGTAAAATGGGAATTCTGTCATCCTCAAAGCCCTTTTGACACCTGTGAATGAGAATGTCTTCTAGCTTACAGCTACAGCAACATTACGATGTCCGCATCTACACTGTGGCTCACTCAAACTTCAGCCTTCAAAGAAGAGATATTGCACTTTCATTTAAGTATTTTACTTTTTAAGGCAGTGGCATTTTCATACAGAGGTTTCTCTGTTCTTTGTGCATCAGTCCATTCTTGTGCATCCACAACTCAATAAGAGTATTTCCAGTTTCCAACATCAAGATCTGTCTCTTCAAGACTGGCAGAGGAAGATCTCTAACCTTCAGCCAACCCTTAAATCATATTAGGGGAGATCTTGCAAATTTACAGTACATGAGTACTGGTCATTATTAGAGGTCTTACAGGGATGCTGGCAACCGTGAGTGCTCCAACCATTGGTAGTACTCACAGAATTTCATCCACAGCATTTTAACTTTTGTTGATTTTTCACAACCATTTGGGTTTTTTCCTAAAATCCCCCCCCAGCAAAACAGGTGACACTTTTACCCCTCACCTTCATCAATTCATTTTTGTTTCACATACAAGTAAAACCTGCGCTTGCAACAGCAAGGAAACTCATATGAGAATCTTACTTGACCGCAAGACGGGTACAGAGGACAGAACGTCATTAGTTC